>JAHZNP010000116.1:0-25694 GCA_020615345.1 Triops cancriformis
GTCTAGGATTTAAAGACAGTTGATTCCATTTGATAAAAACTAAACAAAAACATAATTGAACATAAGATTCATACAAAATATTTCAACTTTACAAGAAGATAGACGTATTATGCTAAAGAAATGCGATGCCTACAAGGAAATCCAAATTTTGCGGGAGCCCACTAAGACTCGCTCCCTGGTTGGTTGGAAGAGCTGTCAGAGGCGTGGCGGCAGAGCACATTCTGGCAGTGAAAGGAAAGGCTAATGCCATTTGAGCCCCCTGTCCCCATAGTTTTTTTTTAACAGTACTGTACGTCAGTGTTGAACGATTTTCCCTACATTTTCAGGAAACTAGCATTTCAGGGATTTTTGAAAAAAATAATAACAAAAAAGTATTAGTTCACTTTTAAGTAAAACACTTAAGAATTCTTGTGTCAGTGTCATCCCCGTTATTGCTAGTCGGTGCAATGACGCAAGTGTTGTCAGATTCCGAGAAGGCCAACGCTTTGCAGGGAGGGGAAGGTACTTTCTCGCAAGACGCGAAGCAATCTGCAAAAGTACGGGCCGACGAGTTAATAAAAGCGCCGTCCTGGAGAAAGAGCCCTCCTGCACATACGCAGTCGGCTTGCCTTCCGCCAACTGTTCAAAATCAGTTAATGTGTTTTATGATTTAATTCAAGGTGGATTACCCATTGGAATTTTTGGCGTATAGCTTGATTCAGTGAAGAGCTTCTCGGGGTAGCAGGATAAATTGGGATAGCTCGTACCATTAATGGTGACTGTCTGGTTGGTTTCGCTGGGCGCTGTTAATTTCTACAACTGAAAATTAACCAAGCTGTCGCTGTAGGCAAACAAGTGATGATTTTACATTGCAGTAGCATGTTAGCGCGTCTTTAGAGTCATGGAGTGTTAAATGCGACGTTGCCGTTGCGATGTAGCAAAAGCCAGGGTAGTAGGAGAAAGCCAGGCAATTCGGATTGTTGGAGCAAGTGGCGAAACAGGCATTGGCTGTGCTGAATCCTTGTACAAATTGTACGTTTAGAGTGTGGTTGCACGTACAGTTAGAAATCGCTGCGCAGCTGGTACCTGCACAAATTTGTCTAATTTAGTAAAGCGTACGGAAATAATTTAAAATTTTCTCCTTCATTTTGAGTTTGGCACTTTTGAATCGAAAAGAAACGACAGAATAGTTTAAGGGGCATTTTAAATGTTTGAGTTCGTTACTTTTAAAGCCTCAGTCAAGATGTCCAATCTCCCTTGTTTTTTTAAGTATTGAATAATGTATATTATTTTAAATCTTAGAATGAAGTAAAGCCTACTACTTGGCTGTGTGTAGGTCGTTAAAGTAGAACCACTCCAGCAGACAGCCATTCCTGGGGGCGTTGCGATCGTGGAGCTTGTGGTCGTAGTGGTCGACGACAGAGAAAGTGATGTAGAAGCTAGGTCAAACGCCTAAGATCATATTTTAACAACAAGAATATACCATGGAAGAAATCACTTTTGTTTTCCAGCAATATTTATTGTTAGGATCCGCCAGGGTTTGATTGACTGAAGTTACCAAATCCCAAGTGTACGTTTTACAACTTCGGACAGTTTCGTCATATGTAATGGCATGACAGTCACTGTGACTGAGTTTATTGCAAATGAAAGCACAAGAAATCCGAGAAAAGGTGCGGTATTCCACCAGAAAGTTGAAAATCGACGACACCGTTAGCAGCGGTTTCACTATAACGGTCGTCACGGAATTTCTGTCCGTACCAGTACAGCGCAGTGGGTCTTGAAGATCTGCTGTATTCACTGGAGTTTGGCAGCAACAGAATACTAACTGAAGCAAACAGAAGGAAAAGCTCGCGACAGGCATGACTTTCTTCTCAAAGTTTCTGCGAGCAACTAACGAGCTGGTAGTTCTCTTCAATGCAGTATACCCTGTAAACTTTCTAGCGCGAGACAGCACAAAATGATCGTAGAATGGGTCTAAATATCATAGAACACAAATGTGGTCTTTTGTCTGCAGGTTTAGCATTATTTGGTGTATTTTATTAATGTGCAAGGCCAATAAAAGGGCAAAAGCTTTTATAGTGGTCAGCTCAGTAATCTATAAATTACTGATGGGGGTGTGTTCAAACGCAAGTGCTAGTACTGAGAGTTGTATTGACGGTCAGTCATTTTTCCCTCTTTTCTTTCCTTTAGATGGATAATTCCAACTTTTTTGAATGTTTTTTTAGGTCAAGTTAAAAAAGAAAATCGGAAATGATAGAAGGACTGAAGATAATGGCCATCACTTTCGCACTGAGTGGGAATTGGTAAGATCAGATTCTTTCATTGGAAAATTTGGTTTATGTATAATACTTGTCAAGGGAGAATATTACGGTAATGTAATTTACAAGTTGTAAGGTTCAGTGCAGAATTAGTACGTCGAGAACAACTGCCCTTACCTCTCAAGAACAACGAGCCTTACCTCTCAAGATAGACGTTTGAAAAGAACCAAAAATTAAAATCAAAAGTACCGGCCAATTGGTTAAATTATGTATATATTGTAAGCATTTTCCAGAAAATCCCAACAAGGAGACTTATTAGTAAAATTTTAGAATCGACTACCAACTTTCCAAGTTTTTCTACAGTCTGTTGATACGTTATGAGGGTTTTGTGCTTTTTAGCCAAGCGAAATGTGTGGGTACGAGAAAAACCTTCTCCATAGGATGGTACCGGGTTAACGAGCGTTTTTTTGCGGATTCAGTGTTTTTGCAAAACGGGGCGGCGATTTAAGCGAAGTGCAGCACCTGGATCCTCTTTTTGTACATGAATTGGGGGAAACTTTGCCTGTGCTTCAGTGAAATCGATTTTTCGTGACCTCTTTTTGTCAGGAGACTTTGTTTTCTACTATTTCATATAAGTGTCAATAATATTAGCAACTACAGATTTTCTGGGGTGGGAAAGATGCGGTAATAAGAGTGCAAATCTTTGACGATGAGCTTCGTTCTGCCACTAGACCAAAAACCGCAGAAATGGTCTCCTATATTGGCGTCACTTTTTTTAACAGAGAGCTTAGTTTTTTTAAAAAAGACAGCTTTCCGTTTCCGATACAATTTAATGTCCTCGTGCAGATTTGCAGTTGCGGCTCGTATTCTGCAGCAATATAATCTAATAGGATCCAAGTTGAGCTCAAGCTTCTGCTTGAAATTTAACTCTAAACCTTGAATTAGAACTAAACATTTTCGTAATGTTCAAGACAAATAATGTTCAAGACTAAGGGCGAAAATCTTTCAGTGTTCAGCTCAGTATTCTGTAAGTTCGTGGACGTGTTCTATTGAAAAGGGCTAGTACCGAGAATGAAATTGACGGGAACGCAAGGTTGCTACCTCTTTTCTCCTGTTGATAAGGATACTCCATCACTTTCCTGAAAAAAATAGCTGCAATGCAAAAGGGAAAGTGTCTGAACAAAGTGGCATTGTGTATACGTGTCAAGTGCGAATTTACGGAAGTTTGATGAAAGAGCTGCAAGGTTTAATGCAGAATTACTACTGGAAGCGTAAGCTGTACTGATTAAAGGATGGAAATTGAGTTAATCGATTCTTAACTTCAAAGCGCTGGCACGTACTGTATAGATTTTCTTGAGTGAAATTATATTTAGGATTGGACCTCCTATTGACGTGTGACAAAGAGCGACTTTGCTCTCGAGGGTTCGAAGGATTCACCATGCGAAAACGAAAGAAAATTTTTGACTTGCATTTACCGTGGTTCAACGAAGGTTTGACGAAAGACGAAAACGATTGCGCGATTGCATGAACGGGAAATGTTCCCTTGTATTAGCACAATACCACAACCGGATCCACACAAAGCAAAAGAGGAAAAGCCAAGAACAGAAGAAGAACCAGAACAGAAGAACCCCCACTCACAGGAAAACGCTACATTTATAGGGAAATAACGACGTTTTAGGCAAAAAGTGATGCCAGAGGCGTAGGACTTGCGTTTGGCCAAAATGACCTCACTTGGGGCCAGGTCAGGAATGTGTCAAGGACAAAGGTGTCGTTAGGGTACAATACAAAAAAGAGAAAACACGAACTTTATAATAAATGCTTTGACGGTCCGGAACAACGTGCAAAACATTCAAGAAATATTAAAGAATATCATTAGGGAATCGAAACTTGCAACATGGAGAGACAGTGCTTTATTAGCAGAACGTTATGTACAAGATTGTATCAGAAAGCATGAGGTAAGGGAGGTGAAATCAGGATTTACCAGCTTTGGTCACGTGACGCTAGAATTTTTGTCCGTTTTCAGTATTTTCCTTTAAACTTCCAGCCCAGAAGCCTTCAGAAATATACATTACGCCTAAATTTGCAGATGAAGCTTTAATTTAAGCTGAAATGGTTGATATAGGTTCCAAGCTTGAAGACGGTAAGGAATATGATTTAAAGGCGACAAAAGTCCTCGCAATTTACGTAGTGCACTGCAGAATTCCCCTGTCAGTACTATCGCCGTTACTGCTCGTCGGTGCAATGACGCAAGTGCTGTTAGCCTCCATAAAAGCGAAAGCCTTGCAGGGAGGGGGACTCACTTTCTCACAAGCCGCAAAACAGTTGGCAAAAGTACTGGCCGATTGGTTGACAAAAGCTCCGTTTTGCAAATAAAGTCCGCCTTGGCATCTGCAATCAGCTTGCCTTCCACCAGCTGTAGAAAGTGAGTTAGTTTGGGACAAGAATTGATTTGATTTCTGTTACCAATAGGAATCTTTGTAGTATAGCTTGTCGTAGAAAAGAGTTTCGAGGGATAGCAGGATAAATTGGGGTAGTTTACCCCGTTGATAGTGACGGTATTACTCGTAGTACTGGAAGTTGTCGTTGATTTCTGCACGGAAAACAACGTAATGACTTGTCTGGGTTTACAAATCAATTATGTACATTACATTGCAGTTGCAAGTGAAAGCAGACGTCGAATTGAATAGTGTTAAATGCGACGTGGCAGTCGCGATGTAGCAAAAGTTAGTTACGTAGGAAAAAGCCAGGCAATTGATGTTTCTAGAGCAATTGGCGAAGCAATCATTGGCGTTGCCGAATCCTTGTAAAGATAGCACGTTCAGAGTTTTGTCGCACGTGCAGTTGGAAATGGCTGGGCAGCTGGTACCTACGCCATTGAAACAATTCAATTGACTGCCTCATTCCAACTCAAGAATGGAAACTTATGATGAACTTATGGTACATTCGAATGTTTAGGTTTGGCATCCTCAAAAAGGGCTAGAATGATGTTCAAATAAAATAGATTCCGTTTTATTGCAATAAAAATAAATCTTAGTAATAGGCTACTATCTGCAATAAAAATACGCAATACATAAATACGCAATAAAAAAAGAAAATAAATATTTTCTAACGTAAAAAAGAAAGTAACCCTAGTTATTTTCCTTTCCTGCGAATCTCTGAATAAAATTTGTTCAGTTCATTTTTTTCACATGCTAGCAAATCTGCTGAAACGTACTAGTCTGTTGAGTGTAGGTCGTCAAAGTTGAAGCACCTGAGCAAGTCGCAATTCCCGGAGGCTTTGCAACCGTAGAGCTTATGGTGGCAGTGGTGGTTGCATTGTTAGTACTAGTTGTAGTGGTAGCTGTCCTAGTGGTCTGCGATAACGAAGGTAATGAAGCAGATACATCAAACACCTAGAAAGCAGGTACTTAGCGCCATTAGGCACAGCAGTCAACCACAAAAAAAATCACTTTCGTTTTCCAGCAGTATTTGTTAGTAGGATCGGCGAGGGTTAGAGTCACCGAAGTCAGTAATTTCCAAGTGTACAACTTGCAGCTTTGGGCAGTTTCTTCGTAAGTAATGGCATGGCAATTACTGCGTCCGTAGTCAGAGCAGATAAAAGCGCAAGCCATCCGAGAAAAGGTACGATATTCCGCCCCCAAGCTGAAAATGGAAGAGATATCCACCGTCAGCGTGAGCGTTGTGGTGAGGAGCGGCACAGAATTTCTATCCTTTCCGGTACAGCGCAGCGTTTCCTGCAGATTTGCAGTGTCCGCTTGTATTGGGCAGTAATACATTGCTAGCAGCAGCCAGCGGAAGAGACAGTTCTCGGAAGACATGACTTTCTGGTGGAAAGTTTACCGAGTAACTAACTAGCTGGTAGATTGTCAACGTCGACTTAGCTTGTAACCCGATTCAATAGCGCAAGACATTAAACGATCGTGTAGTAAGTTTCAGTATTTCTTCAGCACAAAAAACCCATTGATGCAGCCCGCCTGGCATTATTCGTGTACGCGTTGTTCATGTGCAAGACTAATCACGGAGCAAAAAGCTTTTGAGGGGACGCAATAATCCATAAACCAGGGGATGGATAAGTAATATAGGAAGGGCTGTTATGAAGAAAACCCCCCCAATTAATCACAGTTGCTTACCTTTACCCTTTCTGCGTCATATGTATGTTTTTACCCTTTTCTTGTACAGCAAGATTTTAACAAGTAGTTAATTCATTTCTTACGCTGTTCTCTAAATCTAAAGGAAAGAAGTTCCGTCTTTGGTGAAAATACTACATAACTCAGATTCAAATGCTAACTCAGTTGATAGTTACACACTTGAGCAAAAAGTCTGTACCTCATGAATACTGTACGAATAGTGCGAGTTGATAAGAAACAAGAGTTCATAAGATTTATTTATTACTAATACGTGGCAGTGTTTTGACGCCTTTATTTCCAGTCCAAATTGTTTAACATGGCAGTGAGTGACATTCTTGACTTCATTTGCTGTATACAGTAAACTACTCTCAACTACTGGCACAAGCAAAATCCATCACAGGTGCAGGTACAAAATACGGTAACGCTTAGTGGACAAATTACGTAACGAATCGGCCTAAAATGCGAACTGCATCTAATGTGTTAGTACCTCATTTTTTCCCAATTTTCAGGGTGAAATTGTACACTTTATTTTTTATTATTATTTTTTAAAGAAAAACAACTGACATAGGAGACATTTCGGACAATTTCACTGGCTCCTAAAAGGGAATTAGTGCTTCAGGTGATCTTCATAAGTTTAGGTATAGCATTGGAGAATTCCTTTATTGGTGGAGTCGCCGTCGCTTTGGGTCGGAGCAATAATGCAAGTGCCATTAGATTCGTTGAACGCGAAAGCCTTGCAGGGAAAGTATGCTTGACAAGCGACGAAGCAAGTTTCAAATGTAGTGGCTAACCGGTTAATATAAGCTCCATTTTGGAGGTAAAGTCCTCCTTCGCATCTGCAATCAGCTTGTCTGCTAGGCGCTATATAAAAATGAATTAGAAAAGTAGTGGTTCAACGTATGTGATTTACTAATGGGAATCTTAGTAACATAGCTTGTGCCAGAAAAGAGTTTCTGGGGGTAGCAGGATAAATTGGGGTAAGTCACACCGTAGAGACTGACACTTTTATTGGCGATACTGGGCGTCGTTGGTTTCTGCAAGGAACAGTGTTTTAATTATTTTTCCATGTGTTATGATAGCTGGAGTTATTACTTTGCAATAGCAGGTCAGAGCGTCCGGCGACGGTGCTAGTGTCAGGTGAGCACTTGCAGTGGCAATATAGCAATACACCGAAAAGTACGAGAACGCCAGGCAATTCGGATTGTTGGAGCAGTTCATGAAACAGTCATTGGCATTGCTAAACCCCGAAATAGACTGCACACCTACAGTTTTGTTGCACGTGCAGTTGGAAATGATTGGGCAGCTGGTACCTATTGTCACACAATAATTTCTATTGAACATGCCACACTGCGCTAAGATAAATAATCTTCAGACATTATTCTTGAACCACTCAGCCAATTTGTTACACTTCACGTAATACAACTCCGTAGTTCATAGAAGTTGGTGGTATTATTTTTGTGGGGAAAAAACGAAGGTGTCATCCACAATTCAGTTCCAACGTTTAAAAGAAAACTAGTAAATTGAATCCACCGACGATAAATTGATATTATTTAAACTTGCCACTTGGAAGTTATGTCAAATTTTCCAGCTTCATTGATTTTTCACCAACCTCAGTTAAGTGTAGGATTCACAAATTCTGGCTAGCTCGAATGTAAGCAATTTTCCTAGGTACGTACTATATTCTTGTGTGTAGGTTGTTAAGCTAGAACCGTATGTGCAACTGTCAACTCCAGGGGATTTAACAATGAAAGGGCTTGTGGTCGTCAATGTCGACAGCGGAGCCAAAGAGGAAGACATATCGAAGGCCTATGAAAAATTATTGTAAGGATAAAATTAAGCATTCCACATGAATTACTTCTGGTTTCCAGCAATATTTAAGAACAGGATCCGCGAAGGTTTGAGCGATAGAAATTGGTGACATCCAAGCGTACAACTTGCAGCTTTGGCCGGCTTCGTCGTAAGTAATGGAGGCACAGTTATAGCTTTTGTCCTGGAGACAGGAAAACGCACAAGCCATTCGAGAAAACGTGCGGTAAGTGGACAAAAGATTGAAAATCGAAGATATGTTCGCCACGACTGGCTGTGGTGGTATAAGGGACGGCACGGAATTACTTTCCTGTCCGGTACAGTGCAACATTGCTTGCAAATTGACAGTATCGGAGTCCGTTACACAGCAATATACTACTAGCAGAAGCCAGTGCACGCAAAAAGTTTTTGCAGACATGACTGTCCTGTCAACCATTCACCGAATAACTAAACAAAAAATTTCTGTCAACGCTGTGCACCGCCTGTCGAAAAAGGCGAGGAGCCCAACAATCGTCTGGCAGATTTAGGACTTTCAAGGGAAAAGGCAAAATAAAGAGGAACAAAGAAACACCAAAACCCTTACAGGCCCGTTACTTTTATCGTCATGTACATTTAGACCGTGTACGTGACTTATCAAAGGTCAAACGACCTTTTAATATGGAGCCCCAGTAATCCATGAATATGGTCATTGGAAGTAGAAAAAGGGAAGAAATGGTCAAAAACTCATTTTTGCTCATTTATTGCAAAGAGTTCCCTTTCAAATTAATTGCCACTTGCTGGCTTATTAGCAATGAGCAAATTTCGAGACAATTTTTAACCAAACGCGTTTCGTAGATTTGGGTACTTAAGTAGCTCGTCTTCGCATTGTGAGGGAACTTTAAAGGAATTTAATGAAAATTTAAATTAAGGGAATCTACCATACGTCAAGTGCTAATTAACTTGATTCAGAATTTGGGCAGGGAAGTATGCTAAGAAAAAAAGATCTTTAGCTTGAAATCGTTCATTGGATTTAGATCACCTCTGTACGTGCAAATCGTCTGTATTGATTACTAGAATAGCATGTCGGTCGACCAAGGGGAGAAGTATTATGGTGCTATAAAGAAAAAGGTTACCAACTGTCTGGGTGTGCTGTAATAGCTTGCATTAGCGGTGTAAACAAGGTCGTTGTGAATATAGGCGTTGTTAACAACAACCGTCGGTAACGCTCATAAAGAACGAAAATGGGGTGAGAGATTTTTTGTGGGGTTAGCAGAACTGCTGGGATCCTATGTTAAATCACGCCCGGTGCTATATATTGATATATCACATGCAGACTTGACGTGTGACTCGAAGAGTTGTAATTTTATAATTAATCATTGCAATTTCAATTGTGTTCAGCTACCACAACAGCAAATTTTGAAACAGAAATCATGTTAATAATAATCTATTACAAATATACAACATAGACATTATTAATTGATAATAATATATGATATATATGTAATGTAGACATTATTAATTAACCATAATGTACTAATTAATGTTCGTGGAATTCCGCAATGGAATTGTTCATTTTAGAGGAGAATCTTTTACGCGGTTAGAAAGTAAGCTGTCACAAAAGAATATGCCAATGCCGGCTCGTTGAGAAGTACATTGAAATTACGCTTAGGTGCCCAGCTAAGCTAAGCGATTTCGGCAAAACTACTGCGTGTTTCCTTAAACAATCTCGACAGTAAAGTTTTGAATTCGAATATCTAGTGCACATCGCCGAGGTTTTATTCAAAAAGTTCTTCGTAAATTTCTAAAAAGCTAGTCAAATTTCAGGGGGGTTTTTTGGCAGCGAAGGTAAGGGCAGCAATTTCATACATTCGGTTGCAAGGTCCAGTAAAGCCAGTTAACTGTATTCATTTACGGAAAATGGAATTCGTATCCGACATTAGTTTTAGAGTTGTCGCTAGGATGTTTGAAAAAACTGTTTAGAGAAAAATCTGAAAATTACCAACGGATTTAAATTCCTTTTTCACCCATTAATTACGTAAACGGTGCTTAAGTGTAATTCAATTGTTATTCTAAGGGGTAAACCCTATGGGAGTTACGAGTTTGAGCACAGTCGATCGTACGGTATTTACTGAACACATTCAGATGATCTTGATGAAAATTACAACTAGAAAGCTGGGTTGTTTCGCTAAGTATTCGAGCGATGACGCCTTTGGTTTAAGCTTTTGTTCAATATATTGATAGCGCGGTAAAATACAGATTTTCAGTGCCGTGGAGGTTACCATGCGGTTGTCCAGTACTGTTGTGTTAGGACAACAATGTAGTTTCGACGGAACTTACGATAACCCATTCTGGGACTAGACTAGACTAGACTAGACTTGTATTTACAATCACGACCTTTTATACGTACAAACTTAAAAGGATTATAGAAGGGAAAATCCTAAGGAAAGGTGAAAGGGTAAGTGAAGGGTCTAGCTAATGAAAGTGACAAGGGCAAAGGGATTAGCAAGTGAAAACGAAAGTGCAATGAAAGTGCAAACATATCAAGTACATAATCATAAATTTTTGTAAATACGGTTACGCAATTTCTCTAGGTTTGTGAGTGAGTAATTGGTAAATAGAAGAACGTAGTATCTGCAGTACATTATGCATGTCTTCCACCTCTGCGCCGAATTATCCGAGCCTATTTATCAGCTTTAGATGTAGCATTGAAGAACTCCTTTAGCGGTGCTGTCTCCGTTATTACTGTTAGGCGCAATGATGCACGTATTGTTGGCTTCCATAAAGGAGAACGCTTTGCACGGAGGAAATGGTATTGCCTCGCAAGCGGCGAAGCAATCTGCAATGTTAAGGGCCGTTTCGTTAACGTAAGCCTCGTTTTCGAGATAAAGTCCGCCTCGGCAGCTGCAATCGGCGTCTCTTCCACCCGCTGTACAAGTAAGTTAATACAGGCTAAAATGGGCCAATGATTATTACCCATTGGAATTCGGAGATAATAGCTTGTTCCAGAAAAAAGTTGTCGGGGATAACACGAGAAATTGGCATAGCTCACATTTTTTATGAAGATAGTTTTACTGGCATCGCTAGCTGCTGTGGATATCTGCAAAGAAAACAGTTGGAAAAATAGTCTGAGCCAATCGTTAGTCAATATATATTTTGCAGTAAGTGTTGATTCGTAGTCATACATATGCTTTTTGAAAACTTTAATAAGGAAGAAATGTAGCTTAAGGCCACTATACGTGGTCTGTCCGTAAAGTTCGTGGAATGTGGTCATAAAAACTTTATTAGTCAAAATAATTTTTTAAATAAGGTAAATAATTTTTTCCCCTTGAAACTACTCTCCCCTTGTTGCAATGCACTTGTCCAATCTTCGTTTCGATTGTTGGAAACATTCCTGGAATTTCTCTGAGTAGGGCTCTTCAGCTGCCTCGTCGACGCGCGTTTAATCGTCTCCACATCGTCCCAGTGGCGCCCCCGCATGTCCAATTTGCATTTTGGGAACAAAAAGAAGTCATTGGGAGCTAAATCTGGTGATTAGGGAGGATGATCTAGCGTCGTGATTGAACTACAGGCCAAAAACTCGCGGACAATCATCCCTGCTGCTGGTCAGGTGTCAGCAGCTTTGGGACGATTCTCGCGCACAATTTTCTTAGCGCCAATTCATTTGTTAGAATCTTGTGAACAGTCGTTTTTTCCAAACCCAGTTCATTGGTAATCATCCTGACAGTGATTCGGCGATCGGAAAGCACCAAAAATCGCACACTTTCGATGTTTTCCGGAAGAGAGGAGATCGCAGGTCTTCCTGGCCTTGCGTCAACTTTGCAGTCTTCACGCCCTTCATTGAATCGCTTGATCCACTTGAAAATATCTGCTGTACTTAGTTCATTGTCTCCATGAGCAGCCTCAACATGTCGTGCATTTTCGAAAAATTTCCGTGAAGTTTTACCAAAAATTTGATGTTGACTCTTTGCTCCGTCTGCTCGTCCATTACCGTCTTCGACAAGAGAAAAAAACGGGCTCCACTACAAAAAATCCCCCTCAAGCTGTATGCATGCCCCGAGCATCTTACGTTAACTGAAGGTCAATCAGACACCCCCCTAACAGAAAAGCCATCGAACATTTCAAGAAATTCCGTCGGCTTCGAAATATAGGCACATTCCACGGACTTTACGGACAAACCACGTATAAGCGTCCTTCTCGGGTGAATTGATTTGGAGGAAAACTTACGTGGACGATTTTGCATTTCTTGAAGTAATCTTGACAGTAAAGTTTCGTTTGATAATCCCTAGAATCTTATGAAGAAACGTCTTTGAAAAATGGCAATGATAATTTCCAATTCTTCAAGGAATTGGTCTGTTTTTTCCAAAATTCTGCATTTCCCAAATTACTTTACGTTAGATTCTAAGTATTATTAATTGTAAAATTGAGGACGAAACGTTATCGAAAAATATGCAGCAATTATGGAGAAATCGTCCACGCAATTTTTTCTTCTATTCATTCAATGTAAAAATAAGAAAAAAGGTATACAGTCTCTTAAGTTCGTCGATGTACTAAGCAAGTTTAGAGAAATAAAGAAAAAAACATAAGTAAGATACTCACTTGCGGTGAAAATGCGGTGCTCGCCGCCTCTGTAGTGGTCGACACATAATTAGCGAGTTGACAAGTCAGTCGATCGCTCAGTAGAACTGTCGACAGAGCCTCTTTGTAGAGATAACAATCGTGGGCAGAAGTAAAATGGAAAGCAATACAAGAATTTGGTGACTTTTTGCAGAGTAATGCACACGCAAAGCTGGAAAAGACTCCGGACCATGTGACCAAAATGGGCGGATCGCTTTGAAAACTTTTTGTTATTTGAGAATCGCAAACAAATCTTTCCTTTCCTGCGTACACCAACGCAACGAACGTCAGTGTAAGTATCAGGATACAATCAGACTTCCAGTGTTCCATTTTCGAGAGCTTTTTGAGAACCGTCTTCGAGGGACAGGTGGACAAGAGTGATATTATTTACGCGATAATCCGTTATAGACTCAACTGCTTCATTTGCATTCATGAGTTATGATTGTTGATACCGGTTACCATGGCTCTAAACACACTATGGGCGGTTTACCTGCGTAAATTTTGACCTTTGGCCGATCCTTGATCTCTTCATAGCGAATTACTTTTGGTAGGGGGGTCTTTAACACTTTTTTATGCGGAACTACTGTTGGTTCCCAGCACTCTTCAATACGTCTTACTTACGGGGTGTGAATTTGACGCACAAGGGTACGGGGCGTTAGAGGTTTAACGTACAATAGTGTTGTACTAACTGTCCAATTTTCCACCTTTTTTTTCTATGGATGCGATTTATGTCCTAGCTCGACATGTAAGCGAGCTTAGTTGGTTAAAGTGTCTTATGGAAGAAAATTCAGTTAAAGCTATCCAACAAATTGTGAACGATTTACATGTCTTACATTTATTTTGTTTATTCCTTATTACTTTTTTATCTTCCATGTTTGCAGTTGGCCGTTATACAAGGAAGAAAACAATTGGTGGTATAATACTATCTATTCAATACTTGAAACCTAAAAAATACACACTAGGCATGCAAGAGGTGATACAGAAAAGAACAAGAAAGAGAAATGTAACAAGTATATCCATTATTTCATTGTAATATTGTTGGAGATGCAGTGTAAGCAAATTTTAATCGTGACTGCTAGTATAGACGCTTGAAAGTAAAGTTGCCACATTTAAGTATAGCACTGAAGAATTCCCTTATCGGCGCTCTCTCCGTTATTATTCGTCGGGGCAATTATGCAGGTGTTATTTGTTTCCATAAATGCGAAAGCCTTGCAGGGAGGGGAGGGTACTTTCTCGCAAGCCGCGAAGCAATCGGCAAAAGTACTGGCCGATTGGTTGACGTAAGCTCCGTTTTGGAGATAAAGACCGCCTTCGCATTTGCAGTCGGCAACTCGTCCCGCTGCCAAAGATATTGATACTATGAATTAGCTATAATTTGATGAGAGTATGTCAGATTACCAATAGGAATCTTTGTGATATAGCTGGAACCTGAAAAGAGTTTCTCCGGATAGCAGGATAAATTGGGGTAGTTTACACCTTTGATAGTGACGTTATTTGAAGTGCTGGTAGCTGCCGTCGATTGCTGTACGAAAAAGAGTGATGACATGTCTTGTTTTGCTAATGATTTGAGTACATTACATTGCAGTAACAGGTGAAAGCAGACGTCGAATTGAATAGTGTTAAATGAGACATGGCAGTCGCGATGTAGCAAAAGTTAGGTGCGTAGGAAAAAGCCAGGCAATCCAAGTTTCTAGAGCAATTGGCGAAGCAATCATTGGCGTTGCTGAATCCTTGTAAAGATAGCACGTTCAGAGTTTTGTCGCACGTGCAGTTGGAAATGGCTGGGCAGCTGGTACCTACAAAATTGATAGATCTACATATGAGTTGTCAGAAATAAAAATATTTGAGAGAAGAAAACATTATAACTGCTTGAACCTCCAGAGAGAAAAAAGAGGTTAATTAAAAAGAGTACATTAAAAGGGACAAGAGAAACGAAAGAGAAAAAATTAGGATGCATAAAAGTTTTTAGGTTTTTTATTAAAAAACGATGGCTTCAACAGTGATTAGATCGAAGAAAGTCCTTTTTATTGATATTGCGATGCTTTTATACCTGTAGATTTATTACATTTTATTATATTTATTTTATTTTATTAGTAGATTTTACTTTATACCTGTAGATTTACTCAAATTCTCTCTTCAAAGATTTTTTAAAGACTTAAACTGATGGGTTATTATTATTCCACTTTTAGTAAAGATTCTAGACTTTACTGGTCTGTTGAGTGTAGGTCGTTAAACTAGAAGTTCCTGAGCAAGTAGCGATTCCAGGCGGCTTTGCAATCGTAGAGCTTATGGTGGTAGTGGTAGTCGCTGTGGTTGTGGTGGTCTCGCTGTTAATACTTGTGCTTGCTGTAGTTGTGAACAATAGAGGATGGAGTGAAGATGGAAGTCCAAACACCTAGAAAAGCGATAGTTAGTGACAGCAATCAATCGCGACTAAAAATTCACTTTTGTTCTCCAGCAGTATTTGTTGCCAGAGTGTGCCAGGGTTTGAGTTACTGGTGTCACCAAATCCCAAGTATACAGCTTACAGCTTTGGACCGTTTCATCGTAAGTAATTGCGTTACAATCACTACCGAGTTGGCTACAGGTAATTGCACACGCCATCCGGGAAACCGTGCTGAATTCGATCAAAAGATTAAAAATCGAAGACATGTTCGCCATAAACGCTGGAAGGACCTGCCCATCGCATCGCAACGTTTCTTGCAGATTGACAGTATCGGCCTGTATTCTGCAGTAATGTACTACTACTAACAAGAGCCAGCCCCAGCAAAACTCCTTGGTGGACATGTCTTGCCTGTTAGCGCTTTATGAAGTAACTAAACAAAAAACAAGCTGGTTCTTTCTCTGCTTTATGTACCGTTTACCCACTAAGGGGGACATGAAACAATCACGTGGCAGATTTAGGACTTCTAGGGACAAAAGCACCCAAAAGGAGCGCATAAACACCCGCTGCCAGCCGGTTACTATAACAGTGCAGTATATTTGGGACATTTCCCATAATCATCAAAGGTCAAAGGAGCATTTAACGCGCCTTCAATAACTGGTAAATCATTCGCTACCGAGATATGACACCAAACATGTCCACATGTATGTCTGACGCCTTTGAGGAAGATCGCTCCTGGCATGCCAGTGCGTAAAACAGCCAGATACGCCCGGATGTTGCAAAAATCCCAAGACTCCAACTTTGCAGCCTTGGGTAGCTCAGTGTAAAATTACTAAAAAGTCAAGGCTTTATTACTAGCGTAATATTGGCTTTTAAAACGCAATTGGTGCAGCAATAATTCTTGCTACCTTAAGCCAGCGTACTCGACTTGTAATTCTACAACATGAGAATGAGTACGTATGTTTAGTAGAATAGTAGTATGGGTACGTATGTACTATATGTTTATGTCTATTTGTGGCTCGTGCCTACGTGACATCTGCCCACATGCTATGTGCCTACGTGACAAAAACATCCTTTGTAAAGATCCATTAGGGACCCTTGCCCTTGGGCCATAGGGTACGGTAATAACTGTATGTCTGACAGCGAGCTCACCTGGTGGTGTATACAAAACTTTGGGTCCAACCGTCAGCCAAATAACTAGAGCCAAGTGTTTACTGTCTGGAAACTATAGCGATGATGGATTTTACGGTAATTGCTTGAAAAGGTGCACTAAGCAGCACTGAAGTAAATAAAAAACATGGGCTTTTAAATGTCTGCCAAACTCGCATCAAAGGCCAATTTTGCTATTAGCTTCGCTACTTTTGATAGATTAATCTGAACACTGTTATTGCTATCAACCTTGTTGTCAAGTTCTTTAATTATTTGGTTAGATTCACAAAGGGCAGTCGGGTACTAATTTTAGTGAAAACTCTATTTTTGTACCTAAGACAGTAGCAAGTGAAGACTGTGCGCTGTGAAAGTCAGCCTATTCTGGTTGGTAACACAGCAGACCACAGACGACTGACGATACTCCGTAACGCCTTCTTTCGAGGGAGGGGAAATTCTGGAAGGGACTGTTAATGGTGGAATTACAGAAGACAATTTCAACCGAGTGAAACTGGAACTTTGGAAATTGGAACACCGAGTGAAATGGTGCTAAACAAGACCAAATACCTTACATGGAGAATATTTGCTTTAAAGCTATTGTAAGGCTAAGTTTTAATGATAACGAAGTTTTAGCTAACAACCTCGAGAGTATAAAGTAGAAATATATTTTAAAAAGCAAGAACAATTTATACCTGTATAAAGAATTCTTTACTTTAAAAAAATTCTGAATTTCCAAAATGTCTCCACGTTAAATTTAAAATATTATGTTTGAAACACTAAAATTATCGACAAATGTTAAATTGCTATTGGAAACTGGCAACCCCATTTTACCGTCTCTCCCGTTCAGTCAGTGTAAAGTAGGAGACAACGTATACAGGGCCATTACTATGTAGTATTATATTTGGCAACTAAGAATCTACAGTGATTCCATTCCTGAATTGCTAGGTTCATGGCAGAATTGGTATTGCAAGAATAGTCAAAGCACTTCAGATGGACTTTGAAAAGAACGTATGTTTGCAAACTTTTAAACGCAGGACAGAGTTTATCGAATGTATTTACGTCTGGGAAATTTTTAGACTTCAGTCTCACGTGAACCATAAGCAAAACCTTTTACAGGTGCAGAAATTCCCCACGCTCGCGGTTAGCAAGGGGAAAATGAGCAAGACGAATAAGCGTTCATTGATTATACGACAAAAGTTTCCGCTGTTCATTTGGTGACAAGGCTTGGATAAGCTTAGTGAAATCACGATTTATGTGCTTTTTTCATGCAACGATACAGTTCGTGACCATCCAGTATTTTCCTTGCAATTTCCAGAAAAGAAGCCGGTGCGATACGTAGCTTCGCTAGATATGCGTGACGAAGCGTAAAAGCAAGTTTAACTGAAAAAAGTTCTATATTTTAAAAAAGTGAGAGCTAGTAATAAAGGTGCCATGGAGTTAACCTTAATTTAAGTATTACACTGAAGGACTTCCCCGTCAGTGTCGTCGCCGTTATTACCAGTCGGTGCAATAGTGCAGGTACTATTAGCTTCCATAAAGGCGAAAGCCTTGCAGGGAGGAGAAGGTATTTTCTCGCAAGCCGCGAAACAATCCGCAAAAGTACGGGCCGATGGGTTGACGTAAGCGCCGTCCTGGAGATAAAGACCGCCTGTGCATTTGCAATCAGCTTCTTTGCCCGCTGTGTAGAAATTAAGTTCATGCAAGAGATAAGGTAATCGAATGTGAGATTACCAATAGAAATATTTGTAGGATAGCTCGAATCAGAAAAGAGCTTCTCGGGGTAGCACGATAAATTGAGATAGCCTGCTCCGTTGATGGTGACAGTTTTACTAAGAACTACGGCTGACCTCTGCAAGGAAATATTTTTACATGTGTTCTTACAGCTAGTAAGTTATTACATTGCAGTAGCAGGTAAAGGTGTCAGGAGATGGTTGGGTTGTGAGCTCAGAAGTTTTGGTGGCAACGTAGCAAACATTAGGAAAGTAGGAAAAAGCTAGACAAGTTGGATTGTTAGAGCAATAAGTAAAACAACTATTGGTAGTGTAAGTTCCCGGTAAAAAGTACAGTGTCAACATATGGTGGCAGGTACAATTCGAAATTGTTGGGCAGCTGGTACCTGTTAGGAAATCGAGTTATAGACAACTTATTCTGTATAGGATCCCAAATCTAACGACATTCTAATAATTGACAAACCTACTGTTGGGTCGAGTGGAGGGTGTTAAGGAATATTTGAACGAGCAAACAGATATGTTCGAAGGATCGACAGTCACAAGGCTGGTCATCGTTGGGATAACTGACGATGACTGTGTCAGAAGTGAAGAAAGTGCATCAAAGGCCTATAAACCATTGTTCTACTTAGAAAATCAGTAGGCTAATTGTATTACTTTCGTCTTCCAGCAATATTTCTGAACAGGATCTGCGAGTGTTTGAGTTACAGAAACTGCTGATTGCCACGAGTACAGCTGGCACCTCTGTACGGTAGCCTCGTATGTCGTTGCAGCACAGTCACTTTCTTGGTAATTGTTACAGTTGAAAACGCAAGCAATTCGAGAAAATGTGCGATATTCCACCAAGAAAGTAAAAATTGACGTTATTGGTACTAGCAGGGGCTGAATGGGGGTAAGGGACGGCACAGAATTTATTTCTTTGCCAGTACAGTTCAATGTTTCTCGCAGATCTACACTATTAGCTCGTACCCTGCAGTAATGCAGTAGAATCAAAAACAAGAGACAATGAAATCTCTTGTTGGCCATGACTTTCCTGTCAAGACGGTCCAGAGTAACTTACTAGTCGATTCCTGTGAAAGTTGTGAATGGCTTGTCCAAAACTGCGAGACAACTGAGCGATCGCGTGTCAGATTTAGATGTTCTAGAAGGAAAGAAATAAGAACTCCGTCGTAAGCCTGGTACTGTCATTCGCTAGCGGGGGCCTAGGTTCACAGGTCAAATGGTCGTTTAACGTCCAGCTCAATAATCTATAAAGCATTTCGTAGTAAACCTTGATACTGAACATGTTACAGGTGGGGCAACAATTGTCTCCAATACGCGTCAGCTTGACACATTTTGTTTTTCGCGGGATCGTCCCTATCGCCCAAATCCGTACACGATCAGGAAAAAAGAACTCCTTAAAATTCAAAGCTAAAAAAAGTTGTTGAGCAGCCGATGTTATTGCGGCGTGGAAACCTTTGGCGAGGTTCTCTATATTGTTTTTAAAATAAAGTGTTTCCTATTCTTACGAATGTCACGTTGCCATCAGACTTGGGCAAAGTCAGCAGAGTGCAAGTCGATTTAAACAAGATTCAAAACGATTTCTGAAATATAATGGAAACATTGTTTACATTTTTAAAGTTAATGTCATTCCAATCTATTTCGGGATTTTTACAATTCAACCAAGTTCAACTGTAAGTCCAAATAAAGTAAGAAAAACAACTCATGATTTAAAAGTTGCATTGCGGTCCCGACAGAAGGGTGAAAGAAAGCAGTGCTGAAAAGTTTTCAAGACCCACACACATATGAACCGTACTATATGAAGCTGTGTAGCGTCCAAATTGAAAGGAAAATTTCGAAGTAAACACTTAAAAATGCACTTGCTTGTTCTAAGATTGTTCCTCCAAAGTTATTGGTTTCTCAAGTCTTGTCAATTCGAGCGTTGTTAGCAGTGGATAAATTCCAATTCAGTGAAAATGAATTACATGTGACTGAATTTCTATGAGCTTAGGCAGAAATGTATGAATTCTAATGCTCGTTAGACACTATTTATTAATTATGATAAAAATGAATCACTGACTATCCTGACTGAAAATACGCAAAGCTTATAACGTTATAAGTGAATTGTCATAAAAGAATGATGCTTCGCTGCATCGCATTGATTTGTGCTTCATAGCTACACATGAAAAGCATATGTATTGATTATGCTGGTATATTATCGGTAACGAGACCGAGAATCGTCAAATAACGCAAAATAGAAAGGTTACGATTATTGTTTACAGTTTTTGCGTTAGGATATTGTTTAGAGAAGTCGTAGCGATGAATAGACGTGGAATAGGCGCAGAGTTAAACGGTCGTGCCACATTTCCTGTATCTCACTGAATCCGTTGCTTTTACGGCATTCATTCACACGTGCATTTTGTGCTCATTTCCAAGCTTTCACTTTACGACGTACCTCTAAAAAACATATAGTAGCAAGGGAACTATCACTATAATGCAGACGCTCATGATTAATTTGTCCACAATTTCTTTTCCTGGGTTACTGTTAACCTAATTAACTTTCCTACTTAAATAACTCGTATGTCCCACAGCAGTGTCTGATTTTTTCAAAGTATGTGTAACGTTAAATAGTCTCCATGATAATAATTGACCAATTCTAGATTAGCACACTAGATTTTCGCCGTGAATCCTTTTCATCTCACAAGTACGGGAGAAACCTAGAGAAACGTAGATCCTAGAGAAACGATATTCCAAATTTTGACATGCAGAAATATAACCCAAGTATTTGTTAATCATTTAGCAGTAGCATAGTATTGCTCGTTGATCCGAAATAAGGGATAACTCCGGTACAGTCGTCGCAATGCGACAGTATCCAGAAAAATAAGAGAAAGCCATGCAATTGATAGTCGTGGCGCATTTTTTGTAGCAAAGATCAGCACTGGAGATTGATACGTCGACGGCGTTAAGCCCTTTGTCGCACGTACAGTTGCTAAGACGTGGGCAAATGTTTCCTATTTACGAAGGTCTTCTTCAGTGCTTTGATATTTTTTTAATTCGAATATACCGTAAATTAGCCGCACGGTATAATTTGATGTGGCTCACGCCAAATTACTTACCATTGTCAGTAAAAGTAGAGAGACCCGTAGAACAATTCTTCTGCAAGAAGTATCCAGTACTGGGCGCCACTGTAGTAGTCGGAACGTAGCTAGCGCGTTGGCAGGTCCGACTTTCGTTTCCCAAAACAAGGGGAAGAGCGTCTCCATAAAAGTAACAAGAGCGCGAGGCCAGGAAACGGAAAGAAATACAAGAACTCGCGGACGCTTGGCAAAGTAATCCACAGCCAAAAGGGGAAAAAACTCCATGCGTTACTTTCAATACTGGTGGATCACCTGGAGCATAATGGTGTACGTCTGAATCGCAGATAAATTTTTCATTTGCTGAACAGATCACAGCGACTAGTAAAAGTATTGAAATGATTGTCAATGCAATCTCCAAGCGCTTCATGATTCGAGGACCTTGTTCAGCTGGTAAGAAGGAGATACACTGTGCAATGAATGTTTGAAGCTCAGGTGCCTTATATTCCTACTAACGAGTCCATTGTTGCTACCGGTCGTCATGGCTTTCCAACAAATTTGGCGAGTTTCCGAGCTAATACCGACCTTTTGACCTTAGTTCATAAATTCGAGTGCATCGGCGCAAATGCTTCTTAATAACTTTATTCGTGGAAGCTACAGTAGCTGCCATGTGCATCAATAATTCAAACTGCCTGACGCAGTCAAAAATACTGGTACATGTATCAGCTATGAGAGGGTCCAAGCCGTTCTGGGTCTCAAGGAATTACGTAGCTTTTACCCCTGACATGTACATGTATTCAATTCTCCTAGCTATAAATGTTTGACATCCATCTTTTGTTGTCTAATAAAGATATTTAGCTATTTCTGGCAATATGGTTTTACGTTAGAATGTTAAGTTTAACATTACACGTGGCTTCTCATCGAGATGGAATTTGAAAATCACATTCGAGTTTCGTACGTGTTTATTTTTAGATTATTTGGGTGGTGTGTGAGGTTCACTTCGTACAATTGATGTTTCAATGCGTCAATATTTCTAAAGTCCGAAGTGAGTACTAAAATCTTAAAATTATCCTATTTAAGTATAAAACTGAATTACTGAAGTATTAAAGAAATGTTGTAAACCTCTATTGCTTTGTCTTCCAATTATGAAAAATTAAGTGCTCAAATATAAAAGTGAAACAAGATGAGCCAGAATTAAGTATAACACTGAAGAACTCCCTTATCAGTGCTAACGCCGTTAGTTCCATACGGTGCAATAACACAGCTGTTGTTAACCTCCATAAATGCAAACGCTTCGCAGGGAGGTGAAGGAATTTTCTCGCAAGCCGCGAAGCAAGTAGCAAAAGTATTGGCCGTTTGGTTGACGTAAGCTCCGTCCTCGAGATAAAGACCACCTGCGCATTTGCAACCTGCTTGTCTTCCCGCTGTTGTAGAAATTGATTTTGTGTTAGCATTTCATTAATATTGTAGGAGATTACCAATAGGAATCTTTGTAGAATAGCTGGAGCCAAAAAAGAGTTTCTCCGGGTAGCAGGATAAATTGGGATAACTCACACCTTGGATAGTGACTGTATTAATTGAAGTACTGCTCGCTGTCGCTGATTTCTACAAGAAAAAGTCGCTTTTTTCGATTAGTTCGTATTTAAGTTGCAGTAGCAAGTAAAAGTGTTTAAGTTTAGATCAGCAAAAGTTAGCAAGGAGAAGTGTTTAACGTATGAAATGAGATATGAGAATTAAACTGACAATAGGAAAAAAATATTGTGAGACCTCTTGTCGTGTGTGTTAGCTTTATTGCTGAAAAAATGTGCGGGTTTTTCTAAAGTATTACGTTGTATGAAACTTCATAAATTGTGTAGAACTAAAGGCTTCTGTTACATAATTTACTTCCAATGAGTAAGTAGTATCCTGAGCACGATTTTTAAAAAGGGCAAGGCTTGCGAAAATGCTCACCTGCGAGGAAGTTTCGGTATTATTCCCTATGTTAGTTGAGAATGTAACACGTTGACAAAACCGTGTATTTTCAGGCAAAACTGGAGGCGCAGCAGCTCCATATAAATAACATCCGTTGGTGTACGTGAAATGAAAGGCAGTACAAGAATACGGGGAGTTTTGACAAAGAATTCCGCAGGCCAAGTGGGAAGGTATTCCGTACCATTCTGTGAAAACTGGTTCGTTGCTTTGTGAACTATTTTGCGACTGGTTAGCGCATATGAATTGTTCGCATACTGTGCGTGTGAACGCTACTAGTGAAAGCCCGACAGAAATAACTAGAATTTCGCTACGTGCCATTCTGAAGAAGAGCAGTTTTGGTCGCACAACTTGCAGAGGAACTTTTTCACTAGAATGCGAGCAAATGTCTGTCGAACTTTCATACATGTTAGGTAAGGTTGCGAGGCTCCTGGCTTTTGTTCCACTTTCGGTACGTGTCATTGTTAGCACCGGTTACTATGGTTGTGCAGCAACTTGCAAACTTCCAACGTGAAAGCCTTGACCTCTTGGTGTCTGACCCGTACTCTGTTGCGAATCCAGTTGTATAGAGCTCGTATGTTTAGTGGCTCTTATATCATGCTTAATCTGAAAGCATGGAAAGCCATTGTCTACCACGTAAGGCCCGAATGCTCCCTCGTTTGCTCCAAAACATGAATGTGTGCAGAAGTACCCTAGGAAAGTACAGCATGTTCTTTGTTTCAGAGAGTTGTTTAGTTGCTCCTATCGAGTTCTATTCTTTTTCGCTAATAAATAACTCGTTTTGATGCGAGAAATAATTATTAATGCCCTTCAATGGTTTGGAAGTGAAATACTGGAATGTCGTTCAATTAGGTACCGCTAGATGCCATTAACTTCTGCAATGGCTTCGTTTTCAAGTTGTTTTAACAAATATTTGTTTTCTAGATATAAGAAACAGTCGGTATGGTATAGTGTATTGTTAACGAACAATTATGACGCAGATAACTCAGAATATAGCAATATTCCGTACAAAAATGGCCGAGGAGGAGTAACCCAGTTAATTTGGATTGTTGTGTAGTAAAGGAATCCTTTGGTGAGTTCACGTTAACCTTCAAAAGCAACACGTGAACCTGGGCCAACGGCAGTACCTGCTGTAAATGCTTAGCATTAAAGACAAAACTGCATATTGCATATAACTTGCAATTAACTGTGATGAATCAGCCCAGCCGGCAAATGCCACCAAAATGGTCCCATAGATAACCTACCTGGTTAACTTTAAACAGCGAAATACTTTGCCATTCAATCTTGCCAGTATACCTCTTCGGTTTAGTACATCGCAAATTGCGGCCGAACTGTATATTAATTTATTTGTTGTCATTAGAGTAAAGCTGCCTGCCTTACTTACGAGACGTTTTTCAGAGCAAACAATGGTTAAATACTTCTAAAAATAATTCTTATCAAATCACGGTCAGGGATTAAGGAATTTTGACGCACCTGAAAGCATTTGTCGTGGTGCGTGTATTTTTAGCCTGCGTAAAAAAAGATCGCAATTCTACAATACTTGGTTATGTGAATGACATGCCGCACGACCTAGCATTGACCAAATGCAATACTTTGTATTTTTTTGTATTTGTCTTACGTATTTACATTTAGTGTGTATCATTGTCCTGCTAAATGAGTGAAACAGTCTGTTTGAATCTGAATTCAAGTATTTTTAAAGCGGAGCTATAATTACTCGTTTCTGGTATTTCACCCAATGTGTGTATCTCTCAGATAGTTAACAATAGCATAAGAGTGAATCGGTGAAGCTCTTGGTGGCCAAGTGTAATGGTTCCGTAGCCATCCGACATACGGTGCCGAAAGAGAAAGCTAAACAACTGTTGTTCGTAGCACAAGTGTTGTAGCAAATATCCGGAGTGGAGGCAGCGGCTTGAGGAGCGCTGAGTATTACATTACAGGCACAATTCCTTAACGTAGCACAACTCGTGCCTATTAAATAATACCACTTTCATCATCTAAATGAACTTGTGTAGCCCAAATAGCTTAGTGGCCCACTCATACCGACAACAAAGGCGCGACGTTCATATCACAATTGTTGTGCCTATTTTGAACTGACTAAGGCGGATGATTAGTAAATCATCCTAGTAAAACATTTGAGAATTCAGTATAGCTATTTCCATGCGTACTTCTTCATTCTTTTGATCCGTTTTTCTCTCGTTGGGTGTCAGTAGCCAAATTGAGAAGAAAATATCGGTTGTGTCAACATTTTCGTGCTATGTGAACGTTTTGCCTCCACGTCGGAATGAATAGGCCCTCACTGTAAGAAAAGTTCTTCGGTTATCGGCGAAAAAAGAACCTAAAAGCGCGGGAACAGAATCGGTACGAAACAAATACCTATAAACGGTATTTTGATAGAACCCCGAAAATCGGTAGGCTAGCTACCAATAAAAGGTGTTTGATCCGCGCCGTTAATCAGTACCTTCATATCTCATTTTTGGCAAGTACAATACCGAATTTCAGCTTTTTTTAATACCGAAATTGTGTATGTAACCCTACCTTTTTTTGGTATAAAAATCCCGATAATAGGTAATATTAATAGCCATTAAAAAGGGCACAATTGCCTAAAATTAGTACTCAAAAGCGCCAATTACTCTGTTAAAAATCATATCGTGTAT
>JAHZNP010000116.1:25794-143234 GCA_020615345.1 Triops cancriformis
CATTCACTATTTACAGGCAGCAGCATCAAAAATCAATAAAAACTATTTGAAAAATTACATCTCCTACAAAGTATACGATTTGGTCACATTTCAAAATACACAACAATTTGAAAATCACATCTGAAACAAAGCACATTAGGTTACATTTCAAAATACACAACAGTTTAAAAAGTTACATCTTAAACGAAGCACACGATGTATTTTAAAATACACAACAATTTGAAAATCACCTCTCAAACAAAGCACATGATTAGGTTACATTTGAAAATACACAACAGTTTTAAAAAATACATGTTAAACGAAGTACATGATGTGTTACATTTTAAAATACAAAACAATTTTAAAAGTCCCTTCTTTCCACATATTCGTTGATCTGACGCAGCAGCATTTTATTCCAGAGCATTGTCCTTATTCTACATATATACTTGAAATAAGTATAATTTTTCACTTGGTAAACAGTGCACTGTAAGTTTCGTATTGTTGCCTTCGCCAATGTATTTTTACTCAATTTCACTATTTTCAAAAATGTCACACTCCTCGCTTTCCCATATCTCTCCTTTGGTTTGCGAACTTCTCCTTCTAACTACTTCCTTCTTGACCCACAGCTTCCTTCTCGGTTACCTCGTATTGCCAACGTTGGGGTCAAGGCTGGACTATCGAGGTGCTAAATTGTCCCAGAAGCTGCGGCATAGGGCTTAGCACACAGGCCAAAGGCACTTACAAATATTTAGAAGAAACGGGAATGATACAATATACACCATATGTTTACACACACTTTCTTGGCCACGGTAAAGCTGCCGTACACTTAATTAAATTGAATAATAACTGTGATTAAAAGGAAACATTTGCTGTCAGATCACTATATAATCTCTCTAGATCGTGAACCAGCACGATTAGCGGATGAACCATTCGAAACCACAAATAGCAACTGACGCAAGGAAACTTTTATGATTACAATGAAAGCACAATATTATTTTCTCAAATTGTGCTTATTGGGAAACTTTTAAATCTTAATTTGAGCAATAATAGAACAATATAATACACCAGGAAGTTAATTCAAACAAAGTATGTAATATTCAAATACCTTTTTTTGGTGTTTCTACCACCTATTTTCGAACACAAGCTACTCATTTTCGATTAAAAAAGGCTACTCGTTTTCGAGGAAAGGAGGCTGCCTATTTTAGGTGCAAGAGGACACTCATTTTAGGCAAAGGCTGCCGTTATTGCACGTACGAATGGAAGCCCCACCCTTCGGGGCATAAAACCTACTGCCTTTCGGTAGGTAAACACCTTTCTTAGGTATATGTACCCATTTTGAGTAGTTACTCTGATTTTAGGCGACCAACAAATACCTGTTTTCGGTACCCTTTTTTACAGTACTCAGATATATAACCTACCTGGCTTACTGTAAGTTATGAGCGTTTTGGGGCACCTAACAGTCGTAGTGGGTACCATAGTTGTTGTAATAGTAGGAAGGATGTAGTTTGCCTTCTTGCAAATTTGTTGATGTGCCTTCAGTAAGAGCGAAAAAATGCTGTCGTAGCCTGCGCACGTTGCACTTTCTGGGCAGTAACGGTGCATGACACAAGAGGGCTTCCGGAGGCAAAGACCAGCACATAAGAATGCCGAAGCAATTCCGTAGTAGGAGATAGATTCTACAGGATTGATTCCCAGGTTGTTGGTGATTAAGTGGTTGCAGAGATATTGCTCCGTTAACGCTTGTGTGCGGCAGCCTGGTTGAGGGCTTAAAATTAACACGCAGTTCAGTAGAATACGTAATACCTGTTTTGGAAGCATTGTTGTGTTAACCTGGAGAATGCAAACCTAGATGTCACCGAAGACACTAACACTTACGAAGACACGTACAGTTACACTTGCAGGGAAAGACTGCTGAAGACGGAACACGAAACAGACATAGGTTCTGCGCTCAGGACTAAACGGCAATAATAAACGTAACCAGTGAGTTTTCTTTTGAAACATTGCTGTGTGCATCCGTACAGTTCAAAGTTTGAAGATACAGTGTGGTTGAGTTCGAATTCCACCAAAGACTAGAACCTTCTGTACAGCTACACTCGTAGGTTAAGACTGCTGCGGATTAAACAAGAAATAGGAATATGTGCCGAGCTGAATACATGGCCATGTCGTGCATCGGCAGTAATAGATGTGACTGGGGAGTTCTCTTTTTGCATTATAGGATTGCAAATCAGATTTCTGTCCTGGCTGTGGGCAGTCCCGACTGCTTTTGGCGGAGAAAAAGACGTTAGCAGTTGGTCCACCTCGCATTTATGCCGGCACGATTTCCCTATCGGTTCGTTTAGGTCTATTGCGCATATAATCGTGGCCAAGCTCTATTCCCGTCATGCTACAGTGTTTTGCACGACTTCCCTCACTCTGGTAAAAAAAAGGCCTAAATGAGTTTCTGCGAGTTTATTTTGGGGAAAAAGGTTACTGTGACCCAAGCCAGCACCAGTAACGAAAATAGGACCCAAAGAATCGCGGAGCTCACTAAGTAACTTCTATTTTTGAAATTGAGTATTGCACCCATGAAAACATTAACATTATAGAATATTTTAGCAATAGCACGTCAGGCTGTTGACCGATGGATAGAGAGTTAACGCAGTTTGGTTTGTAGCTAAGGAACAATAGCTACCAAGGGAAGAAAAAGCCAAACAATTAGCAGTTGTCGTGCCTTTGTTGTAACAAAGGTCAGCAGTTGGAATGAATAGAAAGACAGCGTTGAGCACTATGTTGCAGGTACAGTTGGCCAAACGTGGGCATATATCTCCTGGTTTGTAAGCGAAAACTAGCGTTTACTATTAGAAACGGAATATTGTAAAAATAATCACAGCAAATTACTTACCAATTTTGGTGAAAGTAGTGAGAGTGCATAATGTAAGCAATTTTGGTACAGTTAAATTTGCGGTCATTATTTAGTAATAGCATACGAAGCTGCCTGGCGAGTGGATAAGATTTAACTCAGAGTTAGTAGTAGCAACACGACAATAGCCGTTACAGAAAGAAAATGCCAAGCAATTTACAGTTTTAGTGCATTCAGTGTAACAAAGACCAGGGGTTGAGATGGGTGTGTCAACAGCGTTAAGTCCTTGGTTGCAAGTACAGTTCCCAGTGCTTGGGCACGTAACTCCTATTGTAATCGATCATTAGTTGAACCTACATTGAGCAATAGAAAGAACAAAGTTCTTACCCGCAGTAATGAAAGCGGTAAGATATGCTGGAAAACCCAACCCCTGTGTTGACACCATTGGTGCAACTGTGGAAGGGATGGAGTACGATTTCTGGCAGAATGGCTGATTCGCCGGCAAGGTCGTTGTAAAAAACTGGTCATTTATTCCACAGAGGCTACTTTCTTTGTAGTATTGATAACTGACGCAAGAGGTCTTGTGTAGACAAAGAAAAGCACAGAAAAATGGTGAAGGAATTCCTTTGTACGTCACAGATACACTAGAAGCCATTGCATTGTTCCCAGGGGGGGATTGTTACAGACATATTGGTCCAGTAACGCTTGTTCGTTATATCCCAGCACTGGATAGAAGACTGACAGGACATTTAAAAGAACCCCAGTTGACTGCTTGTTCAACATATCTGAATTGACCTAGGGGAATGCGAAAACTGCGGACGACTCGAATTGTTCGTGACGACTGAACCTTTCTGTCTTGTTACGACAGTGGAAGAATTGCCACACATGACGTATGGATCCGAAATGTAAACCGCGCCCAAGCCTGGACAGCAGTAAGATATATATCTGATGTATTTTTTGAGGTCAAATTGTTTTCCTTCAGGCGCACTGACCCGTAAATTACTGTCGCATAAAAATGACGATGGCTAGTAAAAATCCTTCGATCACTAGCGCGACCGCTGTCAATCACTTGGATTTATATTGGGTCATAAACTGTGGCCGAATTGTGTCGCGATTCATTTATTTTTCTTCTTTCTAGTGGACGAAGGTGAAGCGCTTATGGCCATCTATTAATATGAGGAGATTGTGATACATTTCCACAGATGCAGTGAAGGATTTATAGTCTGAGTATTTCAAACCAATTGGTCCATAGTTATTTTTTTTAAGAAAGCAATCGAGATGTCAAAATATTCGCTTTCATTTCAAGCATATGTATTGTTGCAAGTCTTAGAGCTTAAGCAATTGTGAACACAACGTAAGTTACATATAGGCCTATCAATAATAAGTCGTAAGATTTAAAATCGATGTAAGAATCAGGAACACATTTTCAGTGCCTTTAGACGCGTGAGCAAAGTTTACACCTTTCCGATTAAAGTTTATACCTTATACCAAAATTTATACCTTTAGTTTAAATGAAAGCTTGAATGTTAGCTATATGAATGAAGCTTGAATGGAACGCTCCTCTAGATTTGTGTGTCTCTTACCTTACTGTATCTCTTACAAAGGATTCCAAAGAATGTCAAGCCGCATTGGTGATGTCTCTCACTTGCTTCATTCCGTTGTATGTAGTTTGTGCTTGAACATGTGAGCAAAAATTGACAGCTACGGGGAGACATTACATTACGGAGAGCAGTAGCACAGGATTGCGCGTGGCAGATCGGCTGTGGTTAGCTGTGATGCGCTAGTAGCCAGTCGGCATATTCCGCCGAAGGAAAAAGCCAAGCAATGGTCAGTTGTTGCACATTTGTCCTTGCAAAGCTCCGCGGTTGATATGCCTACGTCAGGAGTGTTGAGTCTCTTATTGAATGTACAGTTGTTGCACGTGGCGTCATACGTTCCTAGTTACAACAGAACGTTATTGCTGTAATTTTTCTCGTGCCCCAAAGCTTGGTGGCCCTTTCATTGCCGCAACACGAATAATATTGGCTATTATATGATTGGGAAATTATTTTTGTAAAATCTTGTGCGCCTTTGTTGCCAGCTTGAATGAAGCCTGTACACATGACGGCATCGCCGACCTACCAGTTTGACTGCCAGTGGTAAGGGCTGCTGGAGTGAATACCGTGGGTACCGTGGGCGCCACAGTAGGAGGGGCGTAGTTCGCTTTCTGACAGATTTGCTGATTTGCGAGCAGTGTTGTAGACTGAAGCTGGTGGTCGTACATTTGACATAATTTATTCTCTGTATGATAACTGTAAGTGGCACAAGGAAGCAATAGTAGACATAAGCTAGCGCAGAAGAAGGGTGCGGAAATGCCGTGAAACGTTGCAGAAACTTGAGGATCCATGCCCAAGTTGTCCGAAAGAAGCTCATTACATTCAAACTGTCCAAGTAACGCTTGTACGTTCCATCCTAGCGCGTTGCTTAAAACTGCAATCCCGTTTAGTAAAACGATGCATGTCTGCTTTGGATACATTTCTGTTCTGATCTATAGAAATTTATAGTTGATGAACGAAACTTGTAGCCGTCTGGAAGGCTCACCACAGACTGACGCCCTTTGACGTTTTTTGACAGCGAAGAAGTAGCATACACATGGAAGAGCAGAACAGGTTGCACAAATATGGTACGAGGTATTAAACCTTTGCACGACCACAGAAACAGTTATCTTCTTTGTGGGCGGTACTTCTGCATCAACCCGTTTACATTTATGGTGTCGTAAACTATGGCACAGGTTCTGCATTTGTCACGAATTACTCCATTCGAACGGATTTTAGTACTTTTTCTGTACATTTTCATGACTGTCATAGGAAATGTTCTCCAATTCACTATATACTAGTTTGTATTTATGGTGATAGTCAAGGCAAGCACAGAGAATTTACTACAGTATTGCAAGGCGACGGCGAATGTTCATCGGCTCTGTGTTCTCTGATGTTTTGACTTCAGTATGCACGCCTCAGTAAAAGCAAAAGTACAGTCATGTTACCTTATGAAGCATTAATAATGTGAACAGATTACGCGATGGGAAATGAGTTAACAATAACACACGAAGCCGTCCGGAGATGGATACAAAGTTAATTCAAACTGCATTGTTGCGATACGACAAAAGCTACCGAAGAAAGAAAATGCCAAACAATTGGCAGTTGTAGCACATTTCACGTAACATAAATCAGCAGTTAAGGCGGATTGATCAGCTGTGTTGAGTCCTTGATCGCAACACAGTTCCGTAAGCCTGGGCAGATCACTCCTATTATGAAACATATGATCTTTTTTAATTATCTGATTTACAGTACGTAAAGCTGCTACCTGTAGAAACGAGTGATGTGAAGAGTCGTCGGGCAACTCTGCCCCCAGGCCGGTACAGCGAGCTCAGCCGTCTTCGGGGTTTCATTCGCTCGCTGACAAGTTTGTCGATTCAACAGTTGTGGTAGGAAAATCGCGTCAAAAATCTCACACCTATTGTTGAGCTTGTAATACTGATAAAGGACACAAGAAGGTGTTTTCAAGCACAACTCAGTACATATGAACTGAGAAGTAATCCCGTAAGGGGCAGAAATGGCTTGAGAAGCGATTCCAACATTATTCAGAAGACGACTGTTGCAGAAAAACTTCCCAGGTGTTAAATCAGTTTGGTTTCCTAAAACCGGCCTGGAAACAAAGGCGTACCAGTGCAACACAGCCAGGCTGGCAGAAACGATCCCTTGCATTATACAAGCTGGTACTGTTTTTAACTTTCTGAGGCACTAGGTGGCGCTCAGGAAGTCGGCCCAGTACTGAGAAGTTTTTGCGCTTAATACTCTCGTAAGATAACTGTCGACGTGCTAAAAGAGCGAATGGCATGCTCATGATGTCCAGCTTTTTGTTCATGTGCATGTCTTAAGAAATAATGAACTGTTGATGGCTGTGCAACCATTTGCGTGCAGTTCGTTCGTATTTAGCACGATCAGCAATCCAATATTGGTTTTCGATAGATAATGGCGTGTTTCAAGGGAAAAGAAATTGTTTCACAAAGCAGCGATAAACCTGGATTGTTCCTTTTCCATTGATTTCAGCAGAGATTCGATAATTATTCGTCATGAATCTTATCGAGTAATTTTTCTTGGTAAGTATGCATCCATAATGACACAAGTACAACTTCATCATTCCAGTTCGGACTTCTGTAGGGCGTGGCTAGGAAATTTAAACTAGCTGCGTTCAGTTGTACAACATTTTCTAGCCATTGTCTTTCCAAGACTTACCGTCCTGGAAAACGAGAAACCTTGTGCATGAGGAGGCATCAACGATTGAAAATAGCATGGGGACATATTGCCACTCTTTTGCGTAATTATTAAATTTTTTGCAACATTGTCGGGGTAAGAGCCGGAGACTTATTATGTTTGACAATGGTTTCGAACGTTCTCAAAGAAGATCCAATCCTTCGGATCCGATTCGATCATCTGCCCAGATTGGATCGCATCGGCGTTATCTCGTAAGTAAATTGCTACGACATACATTTATAATTCACTTGTTAACATTATAATTATCTGGTTCGAAACTGCCATCATTCTTTACTATAGGTTCTTTGCCTCCCTGTAAAAAATGGATTTTATATTGGGTCGGAGCAAACCATTCTCAAAGAAATCTGCTGGATAGGATCGGGAATCGGCTTGGCGAAAGCTGCCAGGTAATCCTAATTAATCGCCGATCCAGTCAAGCCACTTCTTCCGAAACACTTCTATTTCACATACAGTAACACTTGTAGTAAACACGTATAGTAAAGGTGGGCGACACAAAAGGGATTTGTCAACTATATTGCCCAGCTCTAATCCGTCAACTTGTCCATTCATGGACTACGCTCTATCTGTATTTTCACTTCCAGTTCTTCGTATGTACACTTAAGTACTCGAAGTTTATTTTTTGACTTTTTCATATTGTTATTTCTGGCATTCGTGTGATGAGTGCAGTGTTTAGGCAAAGCAACGAGGTGCAATCGTCATCTGATTTGTGTACTGTCGGCCAGTGCTACCGGGCATTTCTTGACTTGTCATCTATTTTTATATATTAAAGAGGTGAAAAGGGTGATAGAGAACACAACAATTTTCGCAATATAGTCTTACACTATTTAAAACTTGACGATAGTAAAGAATGAAGATGCTTTTTCTCAAACTTGAGCAGCTAATTATTTAGCAAAAACATACAACGCTATCGGGTGAGTTTACGGTAGGCAGTTCGGACAGAGTATCGGCTATACGACAGTACATACTGAAAAAAGAGAAAGCCAAGCATCCCGGATTTAGAGCACAAGACGAATAGCATGCAACAGCATCAAAGTTGGACTTGTCAACAGCGTTCAGTGCTTTGTCCCAAGTACAGTTCTTTAGACAGCGGCCGTTCCCTCCTACTGTTGAACGAATCATTAGTGAATTATTTTTTATAAATAAAGAAAACTAGTACGATACCTGCGTTATTAAATGATGTAAGAACTGACGCACGACTCGGACTCAATGTAGATATGATAGGGAAAGTCGTCGTCGTCGGCGTCGTAAATGTCGCGATTGCAACCGTGGAAGACATTAGCACATAATTATTTCGCTGACAGACTTCTTGATTTGCCAGTGAGCCGAGTAAAAAACTCCGGTCGTAGACGGTACAGTTGTTACTTTCCATGTAGTAACGATGCGTGACACAAGACGGCAGTTGTAGACAAAGGTTAGCGCAGAAAAATTGCGATGTTATTCCGTAGTAAAGCAAAGAAGCCTGAGGCTCTATTCCAACATTGCTGGAGAGCAGTCCATTACAGAAAAACTGCTCAAATAAAGCCTGAGCCTTGTATCCAAGTACCTGACTTAATATGGACAAGTACTTCAAAACAACCCAGCAAATCTGCCTTTGCTGCATTGTGGGTTCTATTCTTCGTATAGCTCAAAGCGACTCACGTTACTTACGGTTGACTAGTCCCGGACTGATAACTTTTCTGTACTGCAGTGCTATTAGTAAATGGCTTCCCAGTGAGAAACAATACAAGAGCCGCAAACTGTGCCCAAGTATGTCGGACAACTGACTCGCGTCTGAAGCTAACCGAATGAATTTTGGAAACACAAACTGTTTGGCGGAAGCGCAATGATCCATAAATCGGTTTTACATTAAAGGACAATACATACTGTGCCCGTCTTGGGCTGCGGTCCCACTAGCCAAATAACCATGGTTATTATAACCTTTTCCTTGGAAATCTCTCACTTTTCCTATCCCTGGGACAGCGATTTCCAAAGAAAAGGTTATAATAACCATGGTTATTCGGCTAGTGGGACCGCAGCCTTGCTTGGCTACAGAAACCGTGAAACGCTTCGCATAGCAGGTCGATTTGACAACCCGCTTAGTTTTACTGCATCGTAAATCCGAGTCAGCCTTTAAATTGCTAATGGGAAACTTTTCATTCAAGCATTCTGCTGTACTTGGAACATTACTGTCGACAATGTCGAAAACCTGGAAGATTAATACGCAATGTTCCAGGATTTTGACGTCTAAAAAAGACATGCTCAAGCCGTTAAAACTGGTGTATTGCGCTGGGCTGGTAATTCCACGAGATAGTTACGTGGGATGGGTCATAATCGTTCGTTCTAAGCGTGTGGTTTTGATGTATTAAGATTTCCTTTTTTTCGTTGCCAATATTCCAGTAATCGGAGGGTGACGACATCTTTCAGCGACAGAGCTCAAAGAAATCAAAATCCCATGCTAACCAAAAAAAAATTGTATCGTAACCAACGCTAATAACTCGATAATCGACTCCAGAACTATAAATCAAGCTAAAAAGCAAAAGGCTATCTCTTTTCTGTCCATCGAGAAAAAATCCTCTTAACGATCCTTTTTCTCGTCATATGTCATAAATCGACGAACTGTATTGCTCACAATCAATATACAATTTTCAGTCTGTTTTCGCTTGTAGGCTCACAAGTGAAAGACTTGTTAAAACGCGAATGGCATGCTTGTTGTGGTGAACTTTTGGTTCACGTGCGTTTGATGGGTGGTTCCTTCCACCTTGTTTTCGGCAGAGGTTCAAACAATGATTCCTAATCATGTCGTTACGAACCTTATGGATTATTTTTGGCCTTAGCAAGTATGCACCGGTAATGTCCGTGACTGTAACCCGCTTTCCTATTTCCAGTTAGATCTGTTGACGTTCTGATTCTGTTTTCACATTATTGCTTTCAAGAATTTCGAATTTTGTTCTCATGAAAGTTCTGCTTTTTATTTTTACATCCGTGTGATGAGTAAAGTGTTCCAGCAAGTCTATTCACGATAAAAGATCGTAATGTTGAACACGTAACGGGTAGTTAGCAAAAACACACGAAGCTATATTGCGAGTTAATTAAATTTTTTTCTGATGAAGTCGTAGCTATGCGACAGTTGAAGTTATAGAAAGAAAAAGCCAAGCAGTTGCTAGTTGTGTTACATTTTTTGTAACAACTTATAGGCTCCAGGCTAAATTGATCAACAGCGTTAAGTGCTTTATCGCAAGCACAGTTCTTTACGCACGGAGCCACATTTCCTACTGTAAAGGAAACATTACTTAAATATCCGCATCTAAACAAGTAATACTACTGTACCAAGACTGAGCAAAGCTGAAAGAACTGTTGTACAAAGTGAGCTCGGAGGAGCAACACTACTAGACGTTGTTAGAATTGTCGTACTGCTAGAGCTTGAGGCAGGCGTCGTCGTTGGTGTCGCTAGCGTCGTCGTTGTTGTAGGTGTCGTTGAGGTAGATAGTGTCGTTGCTTTCGTCGTAGGTGTCGTTAGTGTAGTCGTGGTTGTGGGTGTCGTGGTTGACATTGTAACTGCCGTTAGCGTCGTAGTAGCTACTATAGTTGAAGAGATTAGCGCGTAATTCTTTCGCTGACAGATTGGTTGATTTGCCAGCAAACTGGGGACAAAACTACGACCGTAGATTGCACAACCGTTGGTTTCGATGTAGTAACGGTGCATGACACAAGATGGCCCTCGCAGACAAAGGTTAGCACAGCAGAACTGCGATGCAATTCCATAGTACAACAAAAAAACTGGAGACTCAGTTCCAACGTTGTTAGAGAGCAGATTATTGCAGATAAACTGTTCAGATAAAACTTGTGCTTCAGATCCCAGTAGCTGACTTAAGGTTATTAAGCACTTCATAGTAACAGAGCAAATCTGCCTTTTCTGCATTTCGGCTGTATTCTTCGAAACCTTAAAGCGACAAAAGAAACTTCCCGTTGACTTGTGCTTTCTGCTGGGACTGAGAACGTTTTTTGTATTGCTCTGATATTTATAATTGACTTACCCAGAGGGAAAGAACGTTAGAGGGCGTGAACTGCGCCCAAACGTGTCCGACAATTGACACGTGGCTAGGGTAACCAAACGCATTATGAAAACACGAAACGTTTAGCATAGGCCCAGTGTAATCCATATGTCGGTTCACATTAAGAAAACCTCTACTAGAATGACTTCCTGGCCAACAGAAAGAGTCAAAGGCCTCGCCCTGTAGGTCGCTAGGACAAACCTTTTTAGATTTATTATGTCGTAAACCGTGGTCAGTCTATTGTTCACGGGTAACTTTCCGGCTAAAGGAGTCTGCTATACTTATTGTGTTTTCATTTAATATATGTACCTTTATACTGTGTAAGGGAAAATTTCTCAAATGCATTTTTAGTCAGTTTACTACAATTTGTGATAGTTTTACAGTAACGTGAGCATTTATTTTCAGCGAAGCAAAAACGTATAAAACTGTTTTATTGCGTCAATGTACTTTCTTATTTCTTGAGTCGTCCTTCTTTAAGAATAGTGACATTTTCAAGGTTCAGCAAAGAGTGCAGATTCATATTAACTTGACAAGGGGTGCAAACCCAACATTTTCCAGTCAAATTAGCTCGTTTACCGAATATTCCTTTTTCTTTAGGGAAGGGGGTGCAATAGGACCTCACCAGATGTCCCAGCTGTTCGTTTAGGAATAAATGTCCGCCTCCCTTACAAAAGGTAAGCTAAGGTATTAGGGCTTCAGTGATTCAATGTAAAAAACATGAAATACATGAGAAATAAACATGACAAACCGAAGAATCAAATCTAACAGTCCAACTCGATAACGAAGATTCAAGATTGCTGCTTTGAATAAAATAGGGATATGCTGGATCCTATATAGGACTTAGCTCAGCAGTAGCATACGAAGCTGGTTGTGAATGGAGCTAAAGTCATTTCATTCACTCCTGGGATAAAGAAAAATATACGGGAAACTAGATTTTTTGCTCTTTTTTATAAGACAAAGTTGTTTTTAGGTGTCTATTGCTCCTTAACACACAACTAAGGACAAGGTCAAATTCAAAGAAAGATAGCAAAGGTCACTTTCTTTAATTCCATATTGAACAACGCAAGAGACCCACTTAGTCTAAATATATCCACACCTTGTAGATAGTATCATTTTTCGCATTGGCCTCGGGTAAGGATATGCCCGTACTAACTACTTTCCCGCCTTCAACTTTCATCGTGCCTAACATGCTCACTTGACCGCCAGGGCAGTAGGTAGCATTGTTGGGATCTAAGAGCCAAAAGGAGCCGCAGCCGTAGCGGTCATCCGTCACGGTCACGAAAGGAGTAGGCTTCAGTGCCTGACCTTTTACATTGAACAAATCCTTTCCAACTCTGACAAGTGTCATATTCGTTAACGTTCCACTGGCATCAATATACCAATCTTTGTAGACGAATTGGTAGAAGTACGGCTCGAAGGCACTATGAAATTCGAAATAGATGAAACGGTAGGTTTTGAGCCGATAGAAGCGATATATGTCTTGAAAAGGCATGATGTAGTTTTGAGTGACACTGGCCTCTGCTAAATTCAGTTCTCTTCGTAAAAGATAGGTACTATCTGTCCAGCAGAGAGCAAAAACCGGGAGCACGAACGGTCCGTCACCTTCAGGCCACAGTGTGAATTCTTCCCCGCCTGAAATTAACGAAGCATGAGTTAAACGAAGTTAACTTCCTTTCTTCAGTTTTCGTGCCAACTCACTGTAGTTATTCAATTTCTTCCAAGGATCCCTGCAAGTCCGAAAGCAGCTGGAACACTGCGGCCAGTTGCCGGAGCAGCCGGTCGTAAGAGTTCGCAGGGAATGGCCCGTCCCACGCTGAACCGAGCCTCCAAGCAGGATTGCTGCATGCCCGTGCTCACCTTTTCCCAGACCGTACTTCCGGGCCATTCCGCGAAGGCTAGCCGTGTTCGGTTAACGCAAAGGTTGTCCGGCAGCATTTCGCACACGTAGCGTACAAGTTGAAGGCCAAGCACGATTGGTTGTTGGCACAAGACCACATGCAATCTTTCCTGGCCCGAACTAACGAAAATTCTGGGCGGATCAACAGAGAGTTAGACTTTGGCTTCCTTGATTGTCGATTACTTAGATTATTCAAGATTTAATAGAAAAATAGACTAGGCTAAAAAGTGTATCAAAATTAGGGTTACCTATGGGAATGTACTTGGGAGCGAAGTAGTCTTTCTCGAAAGTCACCATTTTAAAGTTGACGTATCGGTTGCTGGTGAGGAAATTGTTCCATTCCTTTTCGGGGGCCGAGTCGCCCAGCTGTCCCGTTACCTTGTTCAGGTTCTTCAGCAATTGGAGAAAGTGACGTTCAATGGGTTCGGTGAGCTGAGTAACTGGTCCCAAGTTTCGAAGGATCAGTGATTGGATGGCTGACAGCGTTCCTAACGAAGACGATTCGTTTTTCACACTCTCCGTTATTTCACTGGGAAGCAATGGATCTGAAGTCTCAGCGAAATCCAAGTTCCGCGAAAAGACGCCCACCAGTACAAAGACAATGGCTAGCTTCATCTTGGGTCTTACTTCCAAGACGTCAAGACGAAAACTCACTTGAAATGGCCACGAACTGGAGCGTTTTAAATTGTCGGTGAGAGACTTTTGCATTCTTTCATTTCGCGTATCCTCGTAGACAAAATCTGTATTCCAGATTCCAGCACAGTGCCAGCCTTTCACTCCTTCAGTGGCTTGACCTTAGAAATCTGTCACGAGTCGCTTCGGAAAGAAACATCAACACAGATGGACATGGAACAGGACCTACTTTTGCTTTCGAACAAGAACTACTACCATATGTAGTATACACCTTATGGAAGTTCACTTGCGGGGCTTTATTGCTCCTATAAATTTACGGCGTATTCATCTGCTTTTTCTCATTGCTAAGTGCGTCTTTTAGTGACAAGTGGCGGAAAACTTCAAGCAAAAATGTCTCAGACTTTCCAGACGAATCAAAGATGAGATTTCGTTGTCACCAGGGGACAAAAGTATGCAAGAAAGTTTAAGTAACTTTCTTGAGTTTAAGTAACTTTCTTGAGTTTAAGTAACTTTCTCGAGATTAAGTAACTTTCTTGAGTTTAAGTAACTTTCTTGAGTTTAAGTAACTTTCTCGAGATTAAGTAACTTTCTTGAGTTTAAGTAACTTTCTGGAGGGACAAAAACGGCTGTGTCGTGTTGTAAGAAAATAAGATCAGAGCTTTTTGTGCACCGATACGGCTTTCATGCGTTGTGTTAGGCTAAGGCACACGACGCCATTTCTGTGGGGTTCGGGACACGTAGATACCAAATATGCCAGTGTAGGTGAAAGTGTTTGTGCCAGAGCTGGGCAAAGCCAATTCATTGACTTGACTTTTGACTTAAGTCAAGTAATTTTTTATTGACTATTGTCCATTGGCTAGGAAAAATTACTTGACTTGACAAACGAGTTGACGTGCAAGAATTGACTTTAAAAAAATGAATTGACTTAAATAAAAATTGAACTTCAAAGTCTTTTTTTAACAAAAAAACTTCTAACCTGCACAACTTTGTGCAGAAGGAATACGTGTGAGCTTTGGACGTTTATCCTCCCCGTTCGGACGTGTTTTATCCCCTACCTTCTTCTCGTGGGAACCTAGTAATAAAAATGTCAAAGATTCGAGCGCCTCCGTTACCGTTAAACCATTGTAAGATAGGCGAAATCCGATAAAAACAGTCAGTTGCTTGCAAGATACTCTAAAAACAAACGCCTATGTTCCTTTGGGAAAAGAAAGAAACAGAAAAGTGTAGTATAGAATCGTCTAGTAAAAGTTCCTGAAAACTAAACACTTGCTAATTCTTTTCTCGAGCCACAATACAGCTTGAACTTGAATTCTTTTTCTACTTTTTTAACTTCGAATTGAATTAGATTAGTTACTTAGGTAAGTGCTGAATTGAATTGAATTTGACTTGACTCGGGAAAATCCCGGAAAGGCTGACTTAACTTGAGAAAATCGCGAAATGACTTGAATTGACTTGAAAATCCTCCTGAGGTGTTCCAACGTTTTACTCTCTATACGAGTGGAAAAATCAGACGACCTCAAAATGCGTAGAAAAGCTATAGATACATCACATAACGATACAATTGATAATTACCTAACATTAATTTCAGTCGAACGCACAACTAATGTATTTTGCTAGGTTACTTTTCAACAGAAATTCAATTTCTAGCATTAGTGTTATATAATTAGAGCTAAATGAGTCTGAATTAAAAATTTATGGAAGGCTCAGCTAATTTTCGCCGTTGTAAGTGTATTAAGTAATCTGGCTTGAAAACGAAACATTGTGGACTTCTACGCTGATTCGTTTAAGTGAAACTTTGTTCTCTTAACAAAAGGAGTCTCTTTCATGTATTTGTCTCTCATTTCGAGTGAACGTCTCAAACAAATGATTCGTGGACAAAGCCATTTCTACGTACGTAAGTTTGGCGACCAAGAAAGTGCTAATGGCAGAGCCTTGGAATAAATACATACAGAAAATATAAGTTTAAACATAGCATTTCAGAACTCCTTTATCAGTGGTGTCGCCGTCATCAGTGTTCTTTCCAATGACGCAAGTGCTGTTAGCTTCTGTAAAGGAGAAGGCTTGGCAGGGAGGTGAAGGAACGTTTTCGCAAGCAATAAAACAATCTGCAAAAGTGGTGGCGGTTTTTACAATGGAGGCTGTGCCCTTTACGTAAAGACTGCCCTCGCATTTGCAATCGAGGTCGCTTCCCTTCCCTGTGTCATACGAGTTAATTGTATTGGATAATTCCTCAAAAGTGAATGCATTACCGATAGGGATACTTGGAGTGTAGATGGAGCCAGCAAAGAGTTTCTGAGGGTAGCAGGACAAATTCGCGTAGCGGACATTTTTTATAGTGACTGTTACACTCGAAATGCTAGCCATGGTTGATATCTGAAAGAAAAAACGGATGAAAAAACTAGTGTTAGAGAATTAACAATAAGATTCTCCTTTGTAATGATTTCGTGCATAAGAGCTATTCCTGAAAAAGAACCTTTTAAGGTAGTATATTGATGTAATAGCTTCTTATTTGTTTGTAGAGACTTTGAATGTATTATTTGAAGTTATAATGGTGCGAGGTATTTGTAAATTAGGTTACATTTGAATTTACGTTTCAATTACATGTAACGCAAATTTAAAAATCTCTAGCAGTGTAAGGAAATGGGATAGTTAAAGAAACTTTAATTGTATCCCGTCCTTGAGCATTGCAGATACATTGTTTGAATACAAAGTGGTGAAGTACGGGCAAATAAATTGAAAGCATCATCTTATTGTACTATTCTTAAACAAACTACGACTTCCCTGTTTTCTGAGTGACGAAAAAAATTAAAAAATGAAATTGCAGACTCACCTGCGCCGGAAGTACAGTACTTGTTGCTAACGTACTCATAGGAAGGGAATTAGCGCGTTGACATGCCAGTTGGTGTTTGGGCAGAACTGGCGACGCAACATTTCCGTACAAGTAGCACTCTTGCAAAGGTGTATAACGAAAAGCAGTACAAGAATTTGTGGATATTTTACAGAGTAGCCCACACACCAGCTGGGAAATTACGCCGTACCATACTGCCAAAATTGGTTCATCACCTTTAACATAGTTTGGCCTTTGGGAATCGCAAACGAAAGCTTCCTTTATTGAACAAATGAATGAAGGTAGTGACACTATTATAGCAAGCACGGTAATAACGTATATTTGTAAGGGCACCATTTTTGGGAAGTGATTCGTTGGCTGGATGAATCTTGTTCAGCGAAGAACTGAACTGGAGTCAACCGAATAAAGACCGCTCGAGATGTAAGACCCAATTGTGAAGCTTTCGCTGGTATAGTGAGATAGTACTTGTCGCATGATTGTTGATACCTGGTTACCATGTTTGTGGACTAGCTTGCAGAGCTTTGGTTACGTCGTGTAATGCGTAGTAATGTGAATCGAAAAGAACTAGTGCTATTGCCTTGATTATTTCTGATTATCCGGAACAACAGCGGGAAGTCCGCCTACCAGCCCAATATGTTGTTCAACGTCTTTGTGTGCGAGTATGCCACAGCAGGTTATGGGCTTTTTCTTTGTCTCATCAAGTCGAACGGCTTCACACATGCTGGGTGCATATCTATTTGTTTCTTGGGGTCACGAGGGCCTCTATCCCTTCAAAGGTCATTATCATATTATATAATAGAGATATATATATATATATATATAATGTAACATATAATATAATAACAATATAATATAATAAAATAAATATAATAATAATAATAATATACAATAAAATAATATAATAATGTTACATATTCTACAATATTTCGTAAGTTACTAATGAAGCTCAATATTTGATACACGAAATAGTCTTACAAATATTGGAGAATGCAACTGCTTTCCTGGCATATAGAAATGCAACAAGGAAATTTGATCTAACATTAGCTATCCGTTTTGTCTTGCCAAAGTTCCATGTAGAGAACTTGGTAAACTTCAGAGTTCATGCAAGAAGAAAGTAGAAAAAGGGAACGAAGTATTATCATTGAGGAATCACCAGTTCCCAGAAGATATCTGCTAGAAAATGCGAATACGGAATAAAAGATTAATCGCACTTTTTGCACATATTGTATTCTTTCATGAAGTCATTATAATACAGTCTCGTCCTCTCCGTGACGCTCCGTTTTTTTAAAGGGTAATGTAAAAACACATTGCTCACCCCCACCCCCCGAAAAAAAAGGCGCTATGGGAATTGGCAAATTGATAGTTGGGATCTCCCAGTAATCGTGATTTGTGTAATTCTTCTGTGATCCAACTCTCAGCAATATTTACTGTCTGCATTGATATACAGTACTTTACGTGGTTTCGTTCACAATCAGTTTCTCCTCTTTGGATCTTGTGCCGTTTCAGGTTGAACGAACTTTTTAAGGGAAGTGATTGACATTAACGAAGAACTTGGATTTACTCATGTGAAAATTTCATTAATAAAACAAGAATCTATATAACGAATATATACAAAGAAGAAGAATATATATAAATAAAGAAGAATAAAATATCTCAGTTAAGTACTTCAGCTAAGTACTCAACTTTACGAGGAAGCGAAGTGTAGTGAAGGACGCGAAATACCCAACGATTTGTTTGAACTTTGAACTTATTTTCCGGGAAGTTCTCTATGGATAGATTTCAGGAGTCTATTTCGTTTATAGGGAAAATTGGTGAACCCTAACAGTGTGGGTGAGGTATTCGGGTCATGTTTAACGAAATGTGCTCAAAATTTACTAGCGAGCCATTGAAACTGCTTTTAGAAGGGTTATTGATCCTCGTGGAATATATAAACTTTTGTAATCTAGCTTCAGGTTTTTTGACGCTCTTCTGGGCGCCTTTTAGGACAACTGACACTTAGGCTCCTCAACAGAGAAAAAAATGTATTTCCAATCTTGGCAATGAGTAGTGTGTAATTGGTCCCAGGCTGAAGAGAATAGCGATCTGAAACGTTGGGAAATAATTTATACATAATATTGTAGGTGAAAGAAATTATGTAAAATCCTGTAAATTGCAGTGTTCTATAAGAAATGTTCATAATGAAATGCCAATGAAAAATCCACGGTGTCACTTTGTATTTCTTAGGTACTTTATATTCAAATAAACTTAAACGTCAATAACAGAACGGAATTGTTTCATGTCATTGTAGTATTCTACATATTTATTTCTGTTGAAGTGCAATTAACTGAAGATGCGCTGTTTTTGTGCTGGGCAGTTTTTAATCTTTTGGCAAATACCACAATTTAGAATTTAGCTTTGGGGTAAAATACAAATCCAGCAAATTTGACCTTTCTTAGCTTTACACTCGTTTTTTTACTTACATTTGGTGCGTATCATTGTGCTGTGACCTGTTGAAATATCTGCTTGAAATCCAATTTCAAATATTTATGGGATGCCTACTATTACTATTTTCTGGTATTTTACACAATTTTGTGTACTTGAAGCACTTAATAGTAACATAAGAGTGCACCAAGGAATGGACTTGTAGTTAAGTGTAGTGGATCTGTAGCTACTCGGCAAATAGTACCAAAAGAAAAAGCTAAACAATCGCTAGCAGTAGCACATGTGTTGTAACAAAGATCCGGATTGGAGGCTTGAGACGTGTTGAGTTGAGGAGCGTTGAGTGTTACAGGTACAATTCCTTAACGTAGTACATCTTGCTCCTATGAAAAAGAAAATAATATCACAATAATGTAAACAAGCTCGGTAGTCCAAACTTGGTGATTTATTTATTTAAAAACATATCCGTAACGCTTAACGTTTTATTCGTTATGAACTACTCTACTAACGATTTTCAACAAAGTGTGTTTTAGGTTTATTTAACTTTGCATATTGCCAACCAGCATGTCCACAAGTATTAAGGCGGCCGCACACACCACGATTTTCTGCGCAAGTTTTGCGTCCAGCTTTCACAATAATCCTATGCGCTGAAGAAAATGCAGTGTGTGCGAGCTCCTAGCAAAGGCAGAAAATGCTCCCTTTGGAGCGTGCTCCAAGTTGAAATATTTTTAACTTTTCTGGCGCAAGATTTACCTCGCTGGGGACAGATCCCAACGACCTGCGGTGTGTGAGCGTAACCTGCGCAATTTTACTAATGAGTCAGCCAATCAGAACTGACCACCACTTTTACCGCCTTCTGTTGAAAGTAAAAAGCTTTATCGGTAGAATAAAAAACTCAACGGCATTGAAAAAAATGGCTTCTGAGAGGAAAAGACGAGATTATAATTTCCTGATGAATTCTGAGATCTATAACACAGCTAGCGTATAACAGATGAAAGATTTCATATCGAAAATAATCCTGACTTTCAATAGAATGTGATGTTTCAAGTAACGTAATACCATTTTCTCGGTAAAGAAAACTGGGGCTTTCGGATATCTTTGCAGTTGCAAAAATGGTTGTCTTGAATATCAGGGTATATAGCCGCACAATGAGCGAAAGGTGATTTCACAAAAAAAGTTTATCCGCTGTCCCGGACGTGAAACGTTCACAAGAAGAATAGGAGAGAGCAGTATGCGTCTCATAATAAAATTTTTATTCAATTCCATACATCAAAAACTCAAGTAGGCCTATTTGAGAAGCTCTGTAGTGCTTTCTTTAAGTAAGCCACAATTCAGTAAAAGCGAAATTGCTATTTTGGCATTAGTTTTCGCAAAATAGCACTACATAAGACAGTTCTTATTCAGCAAAAATGACTGAACCTAGCTGACTGTAAGCGCTCCCTTTGCTAGGGATTAGAGGTCTTAAAAGGGTCTCAGAGGCCACAAAATGCGAACACACGCACACACCGCAAATTCAGGTCCGCAGAAACTCGCGGGAAAGTTTGCGCAGAAAATCGTGGTGTGTGCGGCCGCCTTTAGGCAATAGCTTTTAAACATTGGCATTGTTTGGAAAGTTCAATAGAACCGCTGGAGAAAAGAGATTAAATACCCCCCCCCCCTCCCTTCCTCCGGTCCTTTCTACTACTGTAGCCTACTCTATCAAAAAATGCAGAATTGGCCCAGTACCTAAGACAGCTTGACCGAGTTGCAAAGACGCTGCTGAATTAAAAGTTATGTTGCTCGTAGATTGCACCAACTGCAGAAATATAGCATCGGCTCTAACGTGGCAGTAATATCCGGCCAGTAACAGCAAAATTACCGACAGATTCTTTCCAATCATTGTAATTGGCACAGGATAAATGGAAGATTGGGAATCCAGCCTTGGAACCGCTTATTCCTTGTCGTAGTCGCCGCGAGAGTGAAGAAACCTAGATGGCTCTTTCAGCTTTTGTCGCCTTTCTTCGTGGAATGCAAGCAAGGGCTGATTTTCGTAAGTAATTTACGTCACGGGGCCAGGAAACATTACTTGGCGGTTGCTCTAATCGTTAGCCTCGTAAAACGTTAAAATGGTTAGTTGGCCTGTCAATATTGTAGCTCGGGGCCTCTTCCTACCGCAGGTCCATTCATGTTGGTGTGTCGGTTCCCATGATTCATCCTCCCAACGATCCATTAATGACCCTATCTATTCGCGTAATTAGCCGTAAGAAGTCTCAGAATGGAGAAACTTTGAATGAACAGTAACAATCCTTATTAAGGCAACGAACTAGGGTTTACGGCCAGTAGAATCCATACTGTGGATCACTTGGCTCTTTTTACGATCAGTCTTTGCTGCAGTAATAAATTTGGACAAAACCGTAAAGAAGACAAATAGTGCATGGAGTAACTTGATTTTTCATACCATTTACATGGTTGCCGTAGACAATTTTAAATTTTTTCCTCTGAAAGCTTGTTGGGAATTCTGAGCAGAAATATTGCACGTAAAGCTATGAAACACAGCAGTGCTCAAAGCTAGTCGTGCTTTTTGGCATCCTTTTAAGGTCACTGTGTACCGCTCTTGTCTTATGGACGATTATATTAAAAACTTGTGTGGACAATTTTGCATTTACCACTCAATATTTCTTGAAGTAATTTTAACAATAGATTCGATTGAAAGATTTGAATTCCAGACTAATTGTGTTAGACGCATTTCTCCTTTATTTGAAGTACACAACTCATTTGACCCTTATGTCTCTACTTGAGGCAACGTAGTAATTCTATTTAATAAAATTTGCATTAAAGTATAAATAAATAATAAAGTGTTATTCATTTTAGTCGATTGGGTTAAAAATATGTTGTGCAATTTAATGTCGTGAAGCAGATCCTTTGTCCGTCTCTCGTTTCTGTTTTCGGATCTCGGGCCGCTTGAGTTCTTCTAAATAAATACAGTTCGTATTTGATCCAATAAGTAAGGCTTATTAAAATGAAAATGTAACGGCGAAGAAATTCTGTAATGGGACGAAGCTGCTGGGATAGTGGCACTTGATTGATGAGTAATAGCTAGTCACAAAGAAATGGATTAGCCATTGGCCACACTTGACATCCATGTCCAGCTTCCAAGACCAGTTATAACCATCTTTATAAATACGAAACTCACAAGGTAGCATAGCAGTAAAATCAATGCTTGATACCGCGAGCAACAGCTACATCTATGAGTTTATTTTCACGCAGGGAAGTTTATTCAAGTAAGCATTACACTTGTGCAACTTTATTATATCTAACGATTTTAAAATATATTTAAATGACAGGTTTATTTCAAGGTGTAGACTGTGTTTAGAAGATAGGAAGGTTAAACTAGCAGTTATATTATGCCGCCGGGTGTGCAAAAGTTATTTTTGACAAGTGATAATTGCTCCAGAGGTATTGTTGGACTTATAACCACCATTGGAAGTATGACAAGTATTGTTAGACTCCAGAAAAGCGAAATATCTACACGAAGGCTGAGCTGTACAGTTGAAAAGGCAGGCAGTGAACGCGTTAGGAAACGAATGAGTAGTTTGGCCAATTTGGATACCATTGTAGCACCCACATATAAAAGTGTGACTGCCTAAATAATAACCAACCGCTTATTATGGTAGTTAAGGTATAATACTGGCAAGTTTACCAGAAGTGAAATTAATCGTCAAATTCTGACCCAGTAATGTTACGTTTGTGGAGCAGGACAAGTATGGCATACTGGTAGTACTAGTCGCGGTTGTTGTCGTCGGAAGCGTGGTCAGCGTGGTCGAAGTTGTGTTAAGTGTTGTTGAAGCAGTGGACGATGACGATGAACTCGACCAGTAAATATTAGCTAATGTGTTAAGCATCTGGAACCACACACAAATGACTTTAGAAATCTCTGAAATCTCGTCTCAGCACTATTTTAACCAGCTCTTACGTTCAGTCTGCAGTAATATTGCTGCCCAGTGTTGTTGAACATACCTCCCGCGGAAGCTAATAAACTCATGTTAAAAACTTCGTAAAGCTGACAAATTTGCGAGTTTTCAGCATAAATGAAAGCAGCACAATCCAAGCTATGGTACTGAACGCACAGCAATGTACAGGCAAGCTGAGAGAACGCGTGGTATTCCACCAGAGGACGCAAAATGGACCCAATATCTAAGACAGGTTGACCGACTGGAAAAGACGCTGCTGCATTGACGGTTAGGTTGCTCGTAGATTGCACCAACTCTTGCAGAAATTCGGTATCGGCTCTTCCACGGCAGTAATATCCGGCCAGTAGCAGCAACCCGACCTGAAAATTCTTACCGATCATTCTTAATTAAACAGGGGAGGGTAATTCTTCCTCGAAACCTTGGAACGACTAACTTCTAATCGTAGTCGTCGCTAGAATGAAGAACTCTTGATCGCTTTCCGTGCTTTTGTCGACTTGCTTCCCAAAGGACGGCCTGCGGAGGCAGATTTTCATCAATACTTTGCGTAAGCTACGCAAGGAGCCTAAGGTAGTAATGTACTAATCGTTAGCCTCGTAAAACATTATAACAATTGCGTGGCATATCAAATACTGTGGCTCTGGCCTCTTCCTACCACGGATCCGTCCAGATTATCGTGTCGACCTCCCCCCCCCCTCTATTTAGCACAGAAATGTGCCATTAATGGTAACATTAAGTCGTATAAATGGTCTTAACAAAAGTTTCAGGCATGCAGAAAAGTTTAATGAACCTTAAATATCTTCAGTAGGGGAGCTAACGAGGATTTACGGCCACTAAAATGCATCCTTTGCATGTTTGGTCTTTTTTAAATCAATAATCGCTGTAGTCATAAATTCGGACAGAATCGTAAAGGTGAAATGGTCCATGGAGCAAAGTAATCGTCGTACCATTTATAGCGTACATCGCCGAACAGTTTGGTACCTTACATTTTTGCTTGAAAAACTGAGAATTCTGCACAGAAATACTGGACGTAAAGCTATTAAACAGAACCCTGTTCACAGCTATTAGGGCCTTTATAAAACGTTCTAAGCTCTCATAGCTTTAAAAGACTCTTTGTATCCCAGTAGGGAGAATAAATGGTAGAATTTCTTTTGGTGAAGCGTTAAAATAATTTCGCTAGAAGGTGGTAGTTATTAGAAGTAATTCAAGTTTTAATCGGGGTATTTATTAGAAGCTTGCTTAAAGTTCCAAAATTTTGGAAAGCCAGCGTATTTGTATTAGACGCGTGTCTCCAATTATTGTAAATACAACTCGTCAATCTAGTGGTAAATAAAAAATGAATTATACTATTCGTCATTTTGTACGAATATTTTGTGCCAGATAGTTCCGGACAAATTTATTTAATTCTCGAATCTCTTTCATGCCGCTTGAGTTCTCCGCAGTCTTTTCATTTCCAGTATACTCAATACAAATTTGTCCAGTAACGAAGAGTTACTATAATTGACAATGTTATTTGTAATCAAAATTATTTACTTATTTACTTGGCAGTAGCAGAGAAGGCTATCGGTTGATGAGGAAGCAGTTAGAGCAGATTGAGTTGTTGCTATGCGGCAGTAGCCGTTGACGAACGAAAACGCTTTACAGCTGGTAGTTATCGCCAAGGCCGTACCCAGGGGGTGGTTTTGGGGGTTTAAACCCTCCCCGAAATTTTTGTTTTATAACGGTGAACATAGGAGAATGCCCAAATGTCCAAAAAAAAATGCATATTAAAACCCCCTCCGAAACTTTCAGAACCCCCTCCGAACCAAAATCCTGGGTACGGGCCTGGTTATCGCACATTTAGTAAAACACAGATTAGCTGATGAGACACTGACATCCGCAGCGCTGAGCGCCTTATTGCAAGTACAGTTGGCTAAGTTAGGACATATCAATCTTGTTGGCAGCCAAATAGTCTTACATTATTCCAATATTCCAATATTTATTTCAAATGTGCATTGTGCAATAGCAAAAATATAAGATTACGAATCATGAGAACAGACCTACCTGTGCTAGAGAAAACACTAATAGTCGTTCTGCAACTGAAGCTTAGTGCTGGTGTCGGGGGCGGGGTAGTGGGCGGAACGTAATTAGCTCGTTGACAGTATTTGTTGTAGGTCGATAGAACGGGTAATAAAACGCCAGGGTATAGTTGGCACGTCGTATTGTATTGGTTGTGATGATAAGTGGCGCAGGAGGACTGATTCTTCGAACACAACGTGGCGCAAAGAAATGGCGAAGAAATTCCGTAATGGATCGAAGCTACTGGAATGGTGGTACTTGGCAGATTACTGAGAAGAAGTCGGCACAAAGGAATTGATTGGAAATCGGCCAAACCTGGTATCCAAGTGCAGATTCCAAGGCCAGTATTACTGGCTTCAGAAATGTAAAACTCGTTTGATAATTCTGCATGCTAGCGAAGTAATGTTTCGTTTCGCAACCGTCCTAAAACTTATTATTATGTTCAATGTCGAGCGCTGACTGAAATGTCCGGGTTGGGGACCCTAAATGTGCCAGTTGCCTCCCAAGTTTTGACTTATTTCACCAATCTCTTCGTGAACAGCTTTCAGGGCTTTCATGTCATTAGTAGGAAAGCTAGGACACTCTAATGGTATGGGTTGGGTTCTGGCTTCGTAAACAAAGAAACGGGTCCAGGGTTCAGTGGCGAACTTTGACATGCCAGTGAAGCTACGCTTGAAAGGGCCATTACTGCTTATTGAAGATATATCCATTACTCGCTGAGTCACGGCGGATTTTTGACATTAATCGTTTGGTTCCATTTGACGACATTGGCTCTTGTGTTCTAAAGAAAGAAAAAAATAGAAGAAAAGTCTCCCATGCTATTGATCTGGACCATCGATAATGCAATTATGGCCGCAGGTTTAACAGTACAAATCTCGATCACCTGAAAAAATGTTGAGCTGTACAGTAATTAACGGAATTGACACGACTGTGCGAACTGCTCTTTCACCGTAATTTTTTTTTATACTATATTGTACAAAGCTAGGAAGGTAAAATACTACATTCGATCTTAACGACAAATGTCAATTTTTGGGGTGTATACATCAGAAAGCGATAGATCAAGACCCAAACTATAGATTATATTTTTTAAAGAATATTCTTTAACACTTTATTACACGTGTATTTCCGTTAAAATGCGGTTAAAACGGTTTAAGAGCTGGTTAGCTCCTATTCAAAATTGCTGCACAGTGCAATATTGAATTTCCAAATCTGTTCACAAATTCCCGATACCTCTAGGATACGATGGATTTTTAATATCAATTATAAATTTGACGGTCAAAATAACGACAGTTGTTTTAAATAAGACATGATATTGTGACTGTGAACTCGCCGTTTTGGTCTTTACACTTTGCAATAACAGATAAACCCCGTGTTGGCCGAGACCAGCGGCAATTCTGCTGAAGTGATCGCAATTCGACAGTAGCCGGTAATGAAAGAGAAAGCTAAGCAATTGGTGGTGGTGGCGCATTTGTTAAAACAGGCGTCAGAATTGGCTATAGCTGTGTCAGCGGCGTTCAAGCCTTTGTTGCAAGTACAGTTCGACAAATTCGGACAAATGGTACCTAAAACCGAAAAGGGCAAGACTTGAATAGTTGTCATTTGAAACGTTGTAACTGTATCAAAACGCCAAGCAAAAACTCACCAGTATTTACGTAAGTCGTGGGACTTGTTCCACAACCGTTGAGCCACGTGGGTGCAGGTGCCGCCGTGGTTGGCGCCACTGTTGATGGCTTTGTTGACAACGTCGTCGGTGGACTCGTTGCCAGCGTTGTTGGTAGCGTTGTTGATGGTATAGTCGACGGTATTGTAGTCGCCGTTGTTGGTAGAAAGTAGTTTGCTTTTTGACACACTTGCTCATGGGATCCTATTAATGGCTTAAAGCTATCACCATAGACGAAGCAGGTTGTATTAGCTTTAAAGTAATGGAAAGTGACGCAAGATGGTTCTTGAAAGAAGCAGAGTCTAGCGCAGAGAAATTCGGAAGAAATTCCGACCAGACTCGACAATACTTGAGGCGGGGTTCCAGTATTGTTCAGTAGAAGTTTCCCACACTTTGCTGGCTCGGTTATTGCCAAGATTTGTGATCCTAATATCGTCTTCAGCGTCAGTATTGTCAAGCCTAAAATTGCAAGGCGGGCGAAGTTATACTTCTGCATTGTTGAAGTATGGAAACGAGCGTGTGTACCGTGCGAATACTAACCGAAGACTGAAAGAGTGCTTTTTACTCGTATACCAAAGTAGGTGAGGAGAAAATGAGGGCCAAGGACCAACGGTTTCAAGCACTGCACCTTAAGCTGAAGTTGTTAGGCTTTTTGCTCCGAGTTGTTCACGAGCAGTATCGTAGTCGATTACACGCATTTTTGCTTTTACTGACGGTCAAGACTTCCGTTCGTATTGCGATAGCAATAACTTTGAAGACTTCCGTTCGTTGACAGAAAACTGTTCGACTCTAAATGGCTTTGCGGACAAAAGGTGACGTGTGGAAAGTCCAAGGTTCTAAAGCCCTTCCCCTTTTCCACCAGCTACCAAACGGATCTAGAATTTGGAGCAGAGACATTGTGCAAAGAATGTACTTTACTGGGTTTAATGTACCATTAATGGTCTTTTACAAGCATTTTACTGCCGTCGAGCCCACTTTCTTTCTTTCTAAACCTTTGGCTCGTTATTTTCTAGAAAACTTGCCTTGACTTACTTATCGATTGTTAAGAATCAGTGAATGTTGCCATGCCATTTTTTGTCACGTTCACAGAAGATTTATATGACATGCACATTACCAGTACATTTACAAAGAATTTTTATTTGCAATTCATTAGTGTTTGGAACAATGGGTTCCATGTTCTCTATTACTAAATTCAATTGAGCTGTAACCGAAATTTTTTTAAAATCGTTAGCTATATCGTCGAAATTCGACGTGCTTTAAGAGAAATTTCATTCGCAGCAGCAAGAAACACGTGTTCTGCAGTTCTTCCATATTGAATTGGCGGTATCCGCTGTCAAAGTGAATGAAATGGATTCCTTTTGCCATTTTGTAGATGTAAATATACCTTATCATTTTATTTCCAATGGAAAACAGTTTCCGCTATCATTTACCAACAAAATGAACCGTAAATTGGTAAAGAACTGCATATTTCTGCAAAGGCGCTTCATAGTTCCGTTTTGGCTTGTCGGTTCGCGTTTCACATTCCCTCTTTGATCCGTTTCGCAGCTCGTCTGTTTAGTTCCATTCAAAAGTGGGCGGACTTGGGTAAAATCGAGCAAAAACAAGTCAATAACATATTTCTTTTTGCTTTCAAGTAAAATGCGTAATATAAATCAAGTAAAGTGACTATACTCGTCAAATTACATTAAATCTTACGACACAATGAACTAACCAGCGTTGCAAGTGTACAAATAAGTGATATTACTCGTTACCTGTTGAAAACTTCTCGTTTTTGTTGCTCCTTACCATCCTTTTCCCGTTTTTAATTCCTTTACTACCTTTCTTAACCATGCCTATGCCTCTCCATGGACTTTTAAAACGTGCCACTAGCCTCATTGTAAACAGATCGCCGACTTCACCCATTCCAATTGTGTTTCCGCCCGTAGAAGACGGCGAAATTGTGTTTAGTAAGTCTGAAAACTTCCTAAAATCGCCAGAGAAGCCCCTAAAATCAAACTCTGATACGAATAGAATTAGAAAGGATTTATGTAACTTTTTCCTGTTATTTAGGTAAGAATCATGTATGCGTCCACGCGCCAGCCAATTTTCGCGGAATCGAAGATCGATGCCATCCAGGATATTTAAGTATTCGTTGCCACTTAGCCAAAGAAGGGTTAAGAGAATCCCCTACCTTGGTTTTAACATGGATTCCTAACATTACGCTGCAGAAATATCCCCGAGCTGCCGAATGCAAGCACGCCAATGGGTATAACAGAATAAAAAGAATGTAATCTCGGAACGGAAACGAAATATGTCTTGGAAAAGATCCCCAGGACGAAGTGCTAGCACTTCCACCACGCCCAGACCCTCCAGCCGCGCCTCCTTAACGAGTACGCCGTCGATAGAAGTGGATGATTCCGTGTCCAAAAGCAGTGGGAATCATTCTTCGGAAGAAAAAGAGCGTTCCAGTCAAAACGATACGTCATCGACGTCCGATCACGTTTTCCTTGTCACAGGAGCTAATGAAGATCTGCTGAAAGAACCTGAAAACGGACCCGATATGTCCCTAAACGTCCTTTTGGATCTGAATATGCGTAAGGCTTTGTTTCTCATTAAATTCTGGGCAAATAATCGTTTCTCATTTGTTTATCCCAGGAATTCCGAGCGAAGCGAAGAAAGGCGGAGAGGAGCCCGAATCTTTGTCACCTAGTCCGAGTAATCGATTTATCCCTTCCATTTTCACCGCCGATTTAGGTACTAAACATTTATTACCTTATTTTATATTTTCCTGTCTCTTTTTTCCCCTTCGCCTTTTTTTCTTATTTTGGGTCGTAATACAGTTAAAGCTTGATAGATCGATGCGCTTGGCTACAACAAAAGTATTTATTTAGTCTTGTTTGTATTTTCGTAATTCTTAGAAATTTCTCTCTTCTTGACTCTTTACTTAAACTTACTTTAATTTTGTTATTAATTTACTGATTTATTTGTTATTGTTTAACTGATTTGTTTCATTTTCGCAGGTCAGATGAAAAGTATACGAATGTTTTGTAAAGACAAAGAGCGCACGATAGGCAAATTGGTGATTGTGTCGAAAGAAGGCCAGTACAAGATGTTACATTTCCATAATGGTGGCTTGGAAAAGTTCATTTCGGTGGTGGAATCGTGGCACGGATTGTTTCAAGGCCAAAAAAGCAACACGCCCAAAGATGCCAACCCTATCGATTATCTTCAGTTCACCGTTTGCAGGTAAATTACGATCGATCTTTGCTAAACACGAGAACAAAGGACGTAAAACTTCCACATATTCAAAAATGATTCTTTTCTTGCGACTTTCTGAGGCCTCAAGTAACGTCAGCGGAGTTGCATCCGGAAGAAGGATCGCTGGGCGTGGTGGATGAATATTTTTGGAAGAAGTTGTTGAATTCATCGGGTCAATTGGAAGACGCAGGAATATTTCGAAAAGTACGTTGCGTTGCAAAAAGAGACATTGCATAGAAAACCGATAGTTATGATTATTGACATTAATTATCTCTAAAAACGTTATTAAAATCAACACTTATTTTGGATGTTGTTCAGGCGGTGTTTTTTGGGGGAGTGGATCCGGATCTCAGGGTGAAAGTATGGCCGTTTTTGCTCGGCTTGTTTCCCTTCAGTTCAACCGAAGAAGAGCGCCAAAGTATTATTAGTCGACAACGGGAAATTTATCGAAAATTAGAGTAAGGTTTGCTTTCGTTCTGTTTTAATTTTCTAAAGATTTTGTAGGATTTTGGCTATCTCAGCTTTTCGTTCCAGTAATTCGGTTTTAATTTAAATGGATTTATACGTTTCAACTTCTTCATTTTACTTTTTATTAACTTCTTACTTTTTATTAATATCTTATTTGTCCAATAAATTAGGGTACATTAGTTACAGATTGGCATACCAATCCATACCAGATTAGTTTGGACAAACTGCTGAGAGCATGATCTGCAGCGTTTAGTTGAACTTTTTTTTTATTTTTATTTTTTTATTATTTTACTAGGGTTAGGCGTCAAAATATGGACGAAGAAGAAAAATTGATATTCTGGAAGAATGTGCAGTGTACAGTGGAGAAAGATGTGATTCGCACCGATCGTTCTAATCCCTTTTATGCGGGTGAAGATAATCCGAACTTGGATCTAATGAAGTAAGCTAAACTAATGCTTAAATTCAAAGTAAAACAAAGTTTCTTTCAGCTATAACGGCTCGTGCGCGTCTTGTGTGATACCTACCATGTGAAATTTGCCTTACTTATCAGAAAACTACCAGTAGTGATAGAAATATTGTCTTTTAGGCGAGTCTTGCTCAATTATGCTGTACACGAACCGAAAATTGGCTACTGCCAAGGCATGTCGGATTTGCTTGCGCCGTTTCTGTCCACATTTCCCGATGAAGCTTTCGCGTTTGCTTGTTTTAGCTCGCTAATGAGCCAATCGTCCTTCATTTGCGCGCCCACGGATGCGGACATGGACCATAATCTCACCTTATTACGCGATCTCATCCAAGTTTTAGTCCCGGCTTTCTACGCTCATTTACAAACTATGGAAGAAGAACATGTGCTTGATTTACTTTTCTGTCATCGTTGGATATTACTGTAATTCATCTTCCTTGACGATTTTAAACGCTGGCCCATAAGTTCCGACACAGGCTATTAAGGCTTTCTTACGGCAGCTGGTGTCAGAACTTTTTGGACAGGGTTTAAATGATCAGAAATTCCATGATTGTGTGATTTGTAAGGAGTTAATTTCCGTAGGTGTTTTAAACGCGAATTTTGTGAAGAAGAGGCGTTGCAAATTTGGGAGGCGTGTTGGAGCGCACATCAGACGTTACGTTTTCAGTTGTTTGTGGCCGTGGCCGTTATTGCCATCTATGGGCAAGAAGTGGTCAGTTCGCGAATGAAAAGTGATGAGATGCTCCTTCATTTCAATGCCTTATCCTTGCACATGGACGCGGAATTAGTTCTACGAAAGGTAAAACTTGATCTCCCATAAATTTATTGTCAAATTTCGTCTTTACATTTACCCGCACCGCACCGCATTTTCCCCCCAAATTTGCTTACATTCTAACGTCATCTCGATCAGTTTTACTGACAAATATGATAACAGTTGATAGTTAGAAGCATATTTCTTGTAGGTTCGTTAGGTGTAGTTAATTTCTAGTATTTACTGCTTGGAAGAGGAATGTTCAATGTTTTGCGTCATATTTATTATGATTTAAGCAAAGAAAGCGGTTGTCAATCGTGCGATTGGCTATTGATGTCGTCGTGTAGTTTTTGATTGGCCGAGACAATTCCGTTTGCTGATCATTGCAGTGCCCGCAACGAGCCCAGTCCTTGGTGCGGAAAAATTCAAAAAAAAGCGCGTTACGACTGTTGGCTACGCTGCCATTAGCTGGTTATGTCCAACAAGCGCAGGCTATTGGGTAAGAAATGACGGTTACTACAGCGCAACGGAATTTCGCTCAGTTTAGGGAACGTTTGCGAAGCTAGTCTCTAGCAAAGCTCGAAATACTTGACAACGCTAACATTAAAGTGTTTTTCAGTGTATAGTTTGCGACCAAAGACATTTTTTGCGAGTGATACTAAAATAAACATTATATTTTACAACATGATAGGCTCGTGGGCTATTGTACCAATTTTCGCGACTACCGTGCATCCCTTGTACTCTTTACACGTTGTGCGAGTTTCATTTAATGGGAGGCTGGGACAGTACGCATTATCTTCCGCAAATTCACTGTAAATGTGGTAAACTGACGTGTCCTGCCCGGGGCTGTGTAGGAGTCGAAGAAGAAGCTGCAGAAGTGATTCTCCAGTGATTCCAAGTAAACATAACACACACAAAAAAATATTTATGCCATTTAAGGAAAAAGAATATTACATGAATTTGAAACGTGCCATTTTCCAAGCTCACAAAAGCAAGGTCGTTTTAGTCCAACCATGTATAAATGATTCGATACTGGGAATATATTTGAAGCTCTTAATAACAATCCGATTCTAGTTGATTCGAACCGGGACTTAAACAAACAACGATATCATCCATTAACAAATCCAAGTTGGTTTCATGCAAATCGGAAGATAAACTGGCTTCTTGCAACAATTGCTCGAATTCCAAGTGAGTGAGTTGTTGGACGAAATCGTCCGGCTCAATGTTGATCACCGGATGCGAGAGAATCGTCTGATTCGGAGACGATAAGGCGGGTTTGATGATCTGACTCGCCAGATTCACGTCCGTCTCGTCCACAATGGATTCAATGACGCGCTCCGAATCTTCTTCAGTGGCATTCGACGTCATTGAGCCGATCCCTTGATCCGAGACGGTCTCCATACTGGCCACGCCTCCTTCTGGTTCGCTTGAGGATGCTTTAAAAACAAATTATCTTTATCTTTACTGAAAACTATCAAACACTACGTTTCTACTCTTCTTTTACTTTTCTACTGATATAATTCAAGAAATAATTGGGAAGATTAATATCAATGAAAAAGTTAATAACATTGTATATTATATAAATAATAAAAGTTTATATAGTTATATATACAATAATGTATTTCTACTCTTCTTTTACTTTTCTATTGATACAATCCAAGAATTAATTGGGAAGATGAATATCAATGAAAAAGTTAATAAAATTATATATTGTAAGTTGATAGTTTGAATATCACAGTAAAGAAAACCTTACTTGGTTTGGCAGGGAAGATCGTGAGATCTAGGGCGTCGTACTTGGCGAGTAAGTTGCGTAAATATTTCAACAAATTCAGGGCTTTTTCTTTGACTTTGGTATCGTAATCGTCGGCACTCGCGAGGAAAATGGATAAACATCCCTTGTGGCCCAGAGTTGTTAAAACTTGCTCTAAACGTCGTTTAATCTCCTTTCCGTCCAGCCTTAGAGCAATAAAAAAGATTACACAATAAGTTTCCAGTTTAATATTAAATCACACTAAGCATTAAAGTAAGAATTTAGTTTGAATCACATGCTAAACGGCGTTAGCGATTTCGGGCAATATTACTCACTATTTCATTAAATAATCTTGACAGTAAAGATTTAGATAGTAATATCTAGTGCACGTCGTCGAAACTTCCTTTAAAAAGTTTTTAATCAATTTGTAAAAAGCGAGGCAATTTTTTAAAAATCGATTTCAAACCTTTGATTGCAAGTTTTTCATTATTCGCTCACTATTCACTTAGCGAAACGGGAATTCGAATTCCACATTACATTTTGGATTTGTCAACTAAGAATTCATTTTAAAAAAATTGGTGATTAAATTTTATTCGCTTTTTACAAATTGACCATAAACTTTTTAAAGAAAACCTCGACGACATGCACTAGGTATTACAATGCAAACCTTTACTGTCGAGATTGTTTAATGAAATACTGAATAGTTTGGGCAAAATCAAATTCCAAGTCGAATCTCGAAACGCAAGGTTCTGTAGGACACTTATTCAGCCCAAAAGAAGAATACTAAAGTAGTGAGCTGCAATTTCAAAAAGAAAACTTGGCACTGTCCAAAAATGAGCAAGATACTTAATGATTTTCTGTTTCTCCACGCTGAAGATGATTTCAGGGAACTCTCCGTCCACGAGACCATTTCTGAGCAAAGTTTCTTGCATAACTGCCTCCCAAAACTCCAAAGCGGCCAGTTTGACGAGCCAATCCAAATCCTGCGCTGCTTGGCTCATACAAACGTACAATTCCTCTCGCTGATCGGTTCTAATGAAGTAAAGACACACAGTTACTTTTACATTTCAATTTCTCAATTTAAGAAAATAATAAGAAATAAAATAAAAGATATTTAACTTACGGGAAGCGATCCGCTTTGAAAAGTACGAGCAAAGCTTGCGCCGACGCTCGGCGAGCCAAAGCTTCGGTATCGTGGCTCGTAATCTGCCGTAATTTGGCACCGACGTCCATTTTGTCGTTGCTCACTTGCCACAACTCATTGGACCAGCTCGCCTGGGCCACTACTGCGCATGCGCTGGCGCGTACATAGGCGTCCGAATCGTTCAAAGCTTCGCTGGCTTGTTCAATGAGTTTGTTTTCGAGCAAAAGTTTCCGAAATGCCGGAAATCCTGCGAAAGGTATCAATTCTTAGTCTTTTTTTGCACAACTAAAAAATTCTGAAGATAGTAGGGGGCGGAGCTTACGTGAATGCGCCAGCTGGGCCATCTCTTGTACCACTTCCAACGCAGAATCGCGAACTTCCCAGTGCAGGTCCAAGATTCTTTGAGTTAACGTTTGCGCAATGTCTTGGAAACTTGAATTGTCCACGTGGTTCACTAATAACGCTTGATTGGGGTGCAGGAATTGCGTGATGCAGAATCTTAATGCTTTCAAAGCTCCACAGGCGACCTAATTTGGACGAAAAACGGTTCATTTAAAAAATGCTACAATCCGTTCAGTAATAATCTCGCTTTCCTGCAGTAAAAATAAAGTAACCTTCAGAAATTTCGTTGTAGTAAATTTACTAAACTGTAAAGTAAATGCATAGTGCATTCTCTTGAAACTTTACAGTAGTTTTCATAGTAATAAAAAAATCTAGTACATTTTATAGTATATTTAAGAAAATGTCGCATGTTTTGTAATAGGGCGTATGCCAATCTTAGTACATAGCTCCCACAGGTAGGGGAGAGCCGCCATTGTTCGAACCATTGTTATTGTTTGATGTTTACATCTGTGTTTCACGTGGTGTTAAATGGGCTGAATTGGCTCTCCGTTTTCGACAGGCAACATTTTACACAACATTTCATCTTTCCTATGTAAGTGAGCCACGGCTTACTAAAAAAAGTATGAAAATAAGAACGACGGTCGTATACTGTTGACAGTGCTTAGTGTAAACAGTGGTTCGAACAATGGCGGCTCTGTGTCCTAATGTCCTACCGGGGGGAACTATGTACTAAGATTGGCATACGCCCTATAAAGTTCTTAAATGTCAGATATTTTTGAAACGAATGTTATATGTTATAAAATAATTTAAATGTAGCGAAAATCATTAAGGAGTTAGAAAAGTTCTCAGAGGGATAGAAAAGGCGGTGTCAAGAGACTGACAACGACTCCTTCAAGCAAATTTACTCGAAAATTAACTAAAATTTGAGATACTATGCGTAGAATTAAAAAAATATATATAAAGTGAGGAAATTGAACGAAAGACGGCACTAGTAACGTACTCGGGTTGCCAGAAATGAATAAAAAAAATTCTAAGCTTTTAGAAAACATGTGAGAAGAGACTTCTGAAGATATTGAGCTTACTTTAACGAATACTTAAAAAAAGTTGGTCAAATTGCGAGTGAAGTAGTGAAATTAAAGAAAGTGAGAAAGTTTAACGAAAGACGGCGCTAGTGACTTACTTGAGGCGTAAGTTCTTGGTTGTGGTTCAGGAGCATGTTGAGGATCGCAGTGAGACACACAGACTCGACGCTTTCCCACCATCGAATGCTTCGTGTTTCCACTAATTGGCATAAAACCTTAATTAGGGTTAAAACCATCGTGGGACAATCCACAATCGCCGCATTCCGCGGTGACGCAGGCGATTTAACGCAGCCAAAGAGGTACATGAGCGCTCGAAAGATATCTACGGATAAACCCTGAAGCAATTGAACCCTAATTAACACGAATCTGCATACACTAAGTAATTATTTAGCATTGAATTACTTTGTCCAAAGAAGGAGCTGCGTTCTGAAACCCAGACAAGACAATCAAAGTCGAATCGTGGATTTCGGCAGCTTTGCCCATCATTTGTTCCATAACCCCGGCCAATGTTCGTACATTAGGCCACGCCTTCTTGTCCCACTGAGCCCGGAATTGGTCGTAATGTTCGTAAAACTGTGCCACGTACTCTGTATCCACCATTATGGGTACAAACTATATCACAATTATCGGTTAAAGCAGGAAATTAACTTCTTTGCTGGGACATTTTTGTCTTATTTTTTAAATTTATTTTGTTGCGTTGAATTTAATTGGAGACTGGCTTACCATTAAGTAAAGAATTTGGCACCGGAAAGCACAATCGGGTGTACTGGCGCAGTAAAGCAAAGATTTAGAAAGAACTTGCAGCGCTGGTCTTAAGAAACCGCGAGTTATAAAAATCTGGATGATTTTCAGTAATTTTGACTCAAAAATCTGGAAGGAAAATAGAAAATTAAGATGTGGTTGAATCATTGATCATAAAATTATATCGACGACTAATGTATCACTTTTTGGTCTGCTGCAGCAATGTCAGGTACGCTGAAAGATTTCGTGTAAAAACAGGCCAGGAAGGTACCAACACGCACCAAAGTTTGTGGTTTATCTTTTTTCAAGATACAGTTAACGAGCTTATCTTCGATTTGGAGGTCCTGGACCCATTGTGACGTCACTGCTGGCGATTTTTCCAAGAAGTTTTGCAGAATTTCGACGTAGGGTTCAATGGCGTGCTCCTAGACAAATAATTAACATAGTGCTCAATGAAATAATTATTACAAAGCGAGCAAGACATACTAATTAAATTTACAACCTTTAAAAGATTAAAAGAAAACGAAGCTTGTCAACTGATCTGAAGATCGTACGGTATTTCTTTCATCACAGTCACAGTATACCGAATAATTCTTCAGTAAACTGTTTGAAATATGTCAAAAGAGTAAGGGAGCAAACGAAAGTTTAAACTTACGTTCTTGGTGATAATGTGTCCTATTTGCTGTAAGACGGTTCGACACTGATTAGGCTGCAAAGTCCGGCTCGTTTCGAGCAGTTTACTTAGAATGTCTTTGGAAATTTTGACAGTGAACATGGTCGAATCTTGCAAACATGAAAACAATACTGGCGTAAAATCTAGAAAAAATCAGAAAAATATTTATATTATTTTATTTACAATTTTCTAACATTGAAGTGGAATTTTATAAAAATTTAGTTTCCATTTTTGGTTACCTTTTTGGTTACATTTTATTCCATTTTTGTTTATATTTTATTCAACTTTAATTCACATTTTATTCAATTCTTATGAACGTTTTATTCAATTTTAGTTACATTTCGGTCACTTATTGAATGTACAATTTTACTAAAAATTCTAAATGTATAATGTAAGAGAATGTGTTAGAATATAAGAAAAAGAAATCCTGAAAGATTTACCATTGTCGAGTATGTATTGAAGGCCACTGTGATTCTTGAGCGCCACTTGCAAAAATTTTAAGTAAGTGCATCTGACGAAACCGTCTTGTAAGGCGGTCGTGTCCGCTAGAGCGCGAAGGGGCCGAAAGATTTGCAAAGCTTCTAATTGGGCAAATCGCGCCTGGGAATCGCTCATGAGCGTCGCGAGTTTCAAAGCAAAGACTAACACGTGTGAATGAACGGCAGTGGCTTTAGAAACTTGGAAAATCGAGCCGAGGAAATTTACCACTTCCGGGGATTTGATTAAACTGGCATAGAAACCTTTCGAAGAGAAAAATTTGCTTAATTAAAGTATTTTAAAAAAATGCGAATTTTACTGTCGTGAGCCAAAGCTTTGCTAATGTGATCCAAAGCTTTGTCCAAGAGGAAAAAGCAATTTTCCGACACATTTTGGCTCGGCTTAGTATCTTTTAATAGTAGGATGACACGTTTTAGTTTTTCTATTAAATCGACATCCGTTTTGTAGCTCATTGCTCACAGTTACACTTTGTTTAATTTATTCCGAAAACAAGTGTGATTTGTTTACACCACAAGGCCACCCCCAAGATGCAAGATAACGAACCACGAACCCTGCAAGATACTGAACCTGAAAACTTAAAATGAAAGGTAACAGCCCACGTGGTAAGCCGCAGAAATTTCTCTACAAAACACTATAGAATCGAACACTTGTACTTAGAGAATCCACACTATATAACAGTCTTGGAAATAAAGTGACTATTTAAATCCTAAGCGGCAATGACACACAAAGATTTGAGCAATTGATACATCATTAGAGGAGGGATGGAACGTTTACAAGTAGGACAAACCGTACAAAAATAATTACTAATGAACTACGACAGCTTTGATTTGAAAAAAATCGTACGCTTAGTGAATACGACGAAGCTCACATGGAGAAATTTTCGTCTAAAAATTTTAAACCATTTTTGAGAAAATAAATAAAAACTGAATTTTGACACTTTTTAAGAAGGGGGCCCTGTTTATTTCGTTGTACCACTCATAATATGTATCTAAAAATAAAGTAAAAATTACTTTTATGTAGCTGACAAATTAGGGAATCACCCCTCCTAAGGTTTGTTTTAAAATCGATGTCCTGATTTTGTACGAGATTTTACACTCCAAAGTGATGATTTAGTACGCTTTGGACAGAGCCATTTTTACTACTAAAAAACATGCTGTAGAAAACGACTTGGCAACGCTGCGTATTCAGTTTACATTGTGCATTTAGCTTACAGCTCGAGATACAGCTGCGCACCTAAAACGTTTCCTTTTGTTGTTGTCAATAATAGTTTTGACAAAATCGTACGTTTTCTTGCACTAATTGGAGCTAGGATGATTCCTAAATCCAGAGGGAGTATTCATTTAGATACTTTACGTCTATTGTGAATTTTTTTTTTAAAAAAAAGGCAATTGACTAATTTTCTTATGGCAAACCACACGGACAAATCGCACTACACCCAAGTCCAAATTGTATCCCCGGTATCTCGTTTTGGACAGTCGTAGGTGCCTCCAGTTTTCATGGTTGTTTGGTCTTATTTTTAGTGTTCTTCAAGCGTACAATACCTCATTTGATGGCCAGGACACCAGGCCATCTGACGAGTATAGTTTTAGGCTACAATTTTATCTCCACGTGAAGTGAAAAATAAACTACAGAAAAGTGTCCACACTGTCTGATCCCTCTACACAGAATATAATTTTCATGACGTTAAAATGAAGTGTAGGTGGCGTCGCAACCGCAAACTTGCAGAAGCGGCTGAGGTATACAATTTTGTGACAAGACGTGATTGGACTTATGTTATAGAATTAACCAATCCTATGCTCCCAGATTTGATTAACTGCCCTTTAATCGGGGGCCAATGAATGCCCGAGTTAATCACTTTGCTCGAGGAGTCGAGTTGTACCTTGCCAAACAACCCCAACCCGCCCCCGGGGCATGTGAGGGCGCTGCTAGCGTTCAGTAACCAAAACGAGCCACAACTCAACGAAGAATCGTTCGCGACCCAAATAAACGGAACGGGGGCTAATTTCTGTCCGTTCAATCCGAAGCCGTCCAAATTGTTGAGAAGAGCGGACGAAACGAAGGTCAAGTTGCTCAAAGTACCGTCCACGTCGATATGAGGATGGCTGTAGTGCGCTGTGTAGATATCTCCCACCTCAGTTTCGAAGTATGCTTCCAAGTAGGGATAGAGGTTCAAGGAAATCAACGTGTTCATAGTTCGAAAGCTTAACAACTGCTCGTAATGAATTTTTCCGTTGGATAAGCTCAGTTCCCGGCCCATGAGGTAGGTCTTGTTACCGTGGCAACGGACGAGTACAGGTTGGGCCAACAGGCCGCCAGGGTACACTGTACAGTCGAAAACACTCCCTGGGTTTAAATTCTTGATTATCGGTGAGGTTTAATTATCTTAATTGGATTATTAACCGTTAAAACTTACTTGACTTGTTGTATAAAATAACACAGTCGAGACAAGTCTGCAAACAGTTAGTGCAGTGGGGCCAGGTACCGGCACAGCCTGGTTGAAGCGTGTGGCACAACTGGTCGGCCGGTACTTGACCGTACTTGTGGTCGACACACGAGTGGGTCATATTGCTGGGCAGTTTGTCATAAATCAAGCTGCCACGCTGGGCTTGTAGAGATAATTGTTGTGTGTTATTGACGCAGAAATTGTCAGCCAGTACTTCACAAGTGTAATAGTCGACGTTGGCGTAGAAATTGAACGCTTGGCAAGTATTGTTGCTCATGCAAATGGTAGCGCAAGCTATTTTCGCTCCCAACTCAGAAACTGACACTGTAAGCGTAGATTAGGAATTTGTTTTTTTGCAGTAATAAATGAATAAAATAGAATAAGCTCGTAAAATTACATAAAGTTATAAAATGAAATAAATGCAGTAATAAAGAAATATTTTTTTTTGCAATAATGTACAATCATAGATATAGATTTTTGCAGTGACACGTACTTGGGTACGCAGCAGTAGCTATAGTTATGGCAGATCCCCTAGAAACAAGCTTCACGTTCGTGAAATTTCTGCTGGCAGCGAACCTCCCAAGAACTGCGTCACCTTTTAAAAAATCTTTTTTGACGAAATCAAGTTTTTGAAAACTATCTTGCACCTTTCGAAGGTTCCGTGAATACCGCGAGGAAAACCATGACCAAATGCTTAAGAAAATCCATAGTTAGCCTTATTAGAAAATCAAACTACACGTACGAATTGAAAGTTCAGTGGTTTCACAATTTTTTGCCAAAATATTGGTTGGACTAGGATTCGTAGGAAATATTTTGGTGAAGTGTTCTTGCTTCGCCACTCTTGTGCAGTTAGTGAAATTGGCGACATGTGAGAGAGCTTTATAAGGGAAAAGCTATGACCTTTGATGTTTTTTATTATTATTATTGGAATTATTGTTTCCATGAGTTTGGGGGTGTAAACCAATTCTTTTCGGGAATGAGCACTGCATTACTGTCAACAAATATTGTATGTTAGGGTCAGCAGAGTCAGCTGACCTTGTTACTGGTAACCAAAGGACAGCCAGAAAAAATTATACTCGTCGTTTGGTGAGCTTTCGTGTGAGATATTTTTGCTAGACTGAATCAGTATATTTTTTGGCACGGAGTAATAAAACAGGAATAATTAAGAAGGCGTTCTAGCCTTGGGATTTCGATATTACCCAAATTAATCCCTTATAGAATGTTATATTGACGTCTTACAAAGAAATTCTTATGAGAAGTGTATTGTATTTTTTTATAAATGACACTCCTTGATTGTTTTCGCAAATACTTTCAGGAATTTAGAGCTGATCTTCAGAGACATTCATTTCGAAAAATACAGATTTTTTTAGCGAAGATAACCAAGTTCATTGATTTTTTATGCAGATTAAGCTGACCGTAGCTTCAAGCGTTATTTTGCCATTTCAGCATTCGCTTTATTACCGAGAAACATTGGCCAGAAAGATTGGTTCAGTTTGCCAAGCTGGCTAGATGACCAATCCCAGAGCTTTACGCTTAATATAATTTCTTTATGTATGTGATCATTACCGATTTGCCAAGGCTTCTCAATCCGATTTGGTCCAAAACGTGCACATTTTAAGGCCACTGCATACCGCCTTTCTCTTATGGACATTACCTGGAAAACTTGCGTCGACGATTTTGTCTTTACCACTCAATGTTTCTCGAGGTGATCTTGACAGTAATCAATCAATAATCCCTATAATCTTACGAAACCTTTGAAAAAAGGCAAAGATAATTTGCAATTGTTCACTGAATTTGTTCTGAGTTTTGATAATTTCTCCACCTTAGATTTTAGGTCTTATTACTTTAAAAATTTTGGTCGAAATATTATTTTAAAAAATACGCAACAGTTATGAAAAAATCGTCAACGCAATTTTCTTGTTTCCCCCATTCACTCAATGTAAAGTAAGAGAAAGTGTACGATCAGCTACGGACTGAAGAAGATCCTAGATCTGATCATCGAAGTACGGTACAAGTTTGTATATCAATATGTAATTTCTCCCTCTTCGTTACATTCAATTACGATAGCCAATAAAACCCCACTTTAGGCTGATTGGATCGGAGTTTCCCTGGGAAAGTGGATCATTGCAAGGTGATAGCTTAAAAAAAATAACACAATCCAGAAAAATATAAAAAAAGATTAAAAACTAAAACGAGCTTAATTAACAAACGTCCTGTGGAATAAAAGACTTTTTTTCGTATTTATGTATGTATTTAAGTATATCACAGAGCCCAGGTTACTTTAAGACTTTTCTCTTTCAGACACGTGAAATTCTTTTTTCTTTCTTTTTCTTTCTATCTTTAGAAGCGGAACTATTGAACACTTTTACAAAAAACGTCCCTCCTTTGCACACATCCAAGAAATGTCTTTCTCCCCCGGGTTGTTCCTTTGTTCTTCGTACGACAACAGTCTCCCTCTTTTCTTAAAAAATAAATAAATAAAAAAGTCCATCCCCCTAGCAAACCATCTGGCTGCACAGCTCTGGTTCTTGTCTTTTCGCTTGACCTTTCACTTCAATTAAAACTCGTAAGGTGGTGGGTTAGCAAAAGGGATTCGGGAGGGGATTGAAGCGTACAGCAACACGCATATAAAAATAAATTCCCAAAGGTCCAACCCCACATGTGAACGATTCTCCTCCTTTGTCTTTAACTCGTCGTCTTTTTTCTGAAGCGCAATGTCATAGCACAAACTACTAGAAATATTCCGGCAAGAATCCAAAAATGGTTCAATGTCTTCATTGTTTTGACTTCTCGGAGAAAAAACTTCTCGAATAAAATCAGTTTGAAACATTTCGTATTACAGTGGACCAAACTCCTTGATACTTTTGCTTTCAAGAGACGCTGAATGGCTTTTTTTAAATAATAGTAATAAGAAGCTTCCCACCCCCAACACACATATGAGAGAAACGTATAAATTTTGCTTTAAAATTCATGGCTAGGGCTATAAAAAAGTGAAGGAAGGAGTTTTGGCTCGCAAAAGGGGGTCAATAGAGCCATTTCAACGCCAATTGAAATAACTTCGCTGACATGATCGGGCGGAACCACACCATTTAGCTTCCTTTAAAGGCGGGCAAGGTAATCCGCCTCTCCGCGCGTGATGCACTACAGTTCGCGTCCGCGTACTTTCGCCCACGTCGCAGGAACTCGAGCACGGCGTCCATTCAGACCAGTCGGACACTTGGCAATCCCGGGGCAGTCCTTTTTCGAAAAGACGAGAAAAATACGTTTAATGAATAAACAGTAACAGTTTGCACACGTCCATAAATCTTGAAACAAAGTTCAATAAATCTTTCACAGCTTCTGTGACAGGGAAGAAATATGATGAGTGAATAAGTAGTCCAACTTGAACCAGTCCACTTTTCTTTTTTTTTAAGAAAGTCCAAGTGAATATGCGAGTTTTTAGTGAGACTTTCTTGGAATGCGACATATAAATGCAAGGTCCCTAAATTTAGGAAAATGTTCTAGAGTTTGCAGTTCGGATTCGAATCGATTGGAAATACGTCTTGGAGTATTGGTGAAGACTAAGAGCCAATCTGAGTTTCTCCTTCCAAAGTTATGACTAATCGTGGGAGCTACGGAGTTTTTAATTTAATGATTTGGAAAATACAAGCGAACGATATTATAAATAGAAAGATTAGCACTCTTGTCAATATTTCTGTGAACTCTGTAATTTACTGCATGTTGACAATTTTTTTACTTTTTTATACTTGGTGTTTTAAATTCAGAATGTTAGGACGCTTAAGCAGTTTATGGTAGGTGTGGCCAAGACAGCTTCAAGTATCTACGTTGAAAGATTGAATGCTAAGACAATGGGACATTTGGGAATGCTGCGAGTCATGACGGTCGTCGAGTGAGACACGTTGTAAAATAAAGAAAGGCGTGAGGAATGAAATGATCGCACTAATTAGTCAGCAAGACTTAGTCAGTGCTTGGAAGTACTCCAGGCGAATAATTATAACTATTCTTAGCGGCAAAAGTAGTAGGTCATGTCCAATTGTTCAAATTCTCGCCATAATTCACAGATGTTACATTTTTATCGTTACATCCTATTAAAAACATATTACTACACTGGAACCCCAAATCAAAGTTCAAGTTTTCCAGGCAACTTTCAAGAGTTGAAATTGCCCATAACACATCATATTACTAGAGAATTTGGCTTCTAAATGATGCCAAAGAATAAAAATTAAGTTTCGCAGCTAAACTAACTGACGTTGAACTCCCAACAAGACAAAATCTCAACATTAATCCCCATTTCTTTCGTTAGTAGAATTTCTGGACGCGAACTAATGCTTATGTACGTAAAAACTTCATGAATATTAATTGTAATCGCAGCAAAAAATTAAAACCGGCCACACAAAGGATACTGACCACTGTACTATCGAGGGAAAGCTATTATAATTTCGAACACATGTCGAAGAAGGGTTCTACGAACCGTTCACCAACTAGTCGAACTAACGGACAAGCCTGACACGTCCTTGGCTCCATATAAGTTGTAAAGTAGTCCCTGAAAGGCGAAAAAATGGTCTCACAAGGCCCCGTCATGCCACTGAAGCAAAAATCACCCTCAAAACGGTAAATCCAGCTTCGTTTACCGGACGAGTTCATAAAATCCTAGTTGTAAGCGTAATCCGAATTACAAGTTTAGTCATACTTTCTTTAATTACCACACTGATTCTTAAAATACTGCGAAATTCCTTTTACCCCTGAAGTAATTTAGCTGAAATTGCTTAACAACTATTTATAAGTATGACAGCAATGTTTAGAAACTCTCACTTGAAAGATTTTTCTCAATCTTTCCTTACATGCCATTGCTTTTCTGTGTAGGCGATTTTCATCAATAATAAATAAATTGACATTATTATATGCATGTAATATTTTTAAACAATAATGCCTACGAGGGCACTGAAGTTTAAACATTACTCTCGAATCGAGAGTAATGTTTAAACTTGAGAGTGAATATTGTATTTGTAACTAATTATATCGTTGGTCTTTAATTAACACACTGAGTCTTAAAAGACAGCGAAATTCCTTTTACTCCTGAAGTAATTTAGCTGAAATTGCTTAACAGTTATTCATAAGTATGATAGTAACGTTTAGAAGCTCTTATGGAAAGATTTTTTCCAATCGTTCCACACATGCAATTGCTTTTCTGAAGATACTGTAAAAAAATTGTGAATTTACAGTGCAGCAAAAAAATTAGAAGGACTTTACTGTAAAAATACATTCAAAGTGCTTTCCTACCACAAATTCGTGTTTAAAATTTTTTAAAGTATTTTTACAGTGAAGTCCTTATAATTTTTTACTGCACAACGAATTGCAAATTCACGAAATAATTGTTTACAGTGTAGTTGATCTTCATCAATAATAAATAAAATGACATTACTTATATTTATGTAATATTAAAGAAAATTAATGGCTACGATGGCACTAATGCTTAAACGTTACTTCTAATATTGCGTTTGTTACTAATTATATCGTCTATCTTGTTTACTAAAATCATTTTAGTTCTTAAGGTAATATTGTTCCTCACTTTCCCTATTCGCAATTAATAATAGCTTAAAGATAATATCGCTATTTATTACTTGAAGAGGACTGATGTTTACTATCAATTATTGCCAGTTATTGAAAGGAAGACCGTTCATAAGCTGGCTCGCTATGGACATTCGGACTTTTAACTTGATAAAGTACTGTTCAGCCAGTCCTTGAAGAGCTGTACGCTCCTCAAGCCCAACGCCATCCACCGCCAAGAAAAGCTTTAAAAAAAAAAGAGCCAAAAATCTCCGTCGAAGGCGAACTTGCAAGTCGGAGCGAAAGTTTGTTAAATTTTAAAAACTTACTCAGTCTCTTCTTAACCGGCTTCTTGCCGTTAGTTGGGTGATGTTTGGCTTTGTGTTGTTTCTGGTACGTGTCTACGAGGTGATGAATGGCCGTGCGCTTATTATCAGCAGGCGGTATCTGCTGCACCACTTTCTGCGGAGTCAGGGCCGCGTCGAACAGCCCAGCTTTCTTACGGGCGTGGGTTTTGTGAGGTTTCACATGGACTGGTGATGGCTGGGACTGCTGTTCGTCGACGACTGGCACCGCGTCCATAATGGCGTTGCTCAGCGTGGCAGACACTACTGGCGGCGCCGGAGTCGTACTGGTCGTCGTGGTCGTCGTCGTCGTGGTGGTGGTGCTCGTAGTCCAGGTCGCAGCAGGCTTCGCAGTTTTATGGTAATTGCTCATATCTTCCATGCGGATCACGTCGTTGGCCATGCTGTCTTCAGACAAATGGAACACTTCTGACAGCTCGTACTCCTTCACCTAAATTGGGGTGGGGGACCACCCATCAAAACGCACATTAGCAAGTCAGAAATAGTCCGCAGGAGGTTCTCCCAATCGCTATTGTTTTTCCAGACAGCCTTCTGGCCTTTGTTTGTATTTATGTATTTAGTTGGCGCTGTTTTGCTTTTCCCTTGACAAACATTTCCCTTCTTCACCTTTCGATTTTTTTACCTTTATCTGTTTTCTTTCATTTTGGTTGTTTGCTTTCATTTTTCCCTTTAATTTTCTATAAGTCATTTTATGTGTTTTTTTAGGTTTAAGAGAAATTATGTTAAATCTTTGTTTGTATTCACATGTTTCTTTTGAGCTGTTTTCTTTTCGCTTGGCAAACATTTCCCTTCAGCAGCATTCGATTTTTTAAATATTTTTAGTGTATTTTTAATCATCTTTGATTATTTGTTTTAATTTTTCCCTTTAATTGTCTTAATTTCATTTTCTATAAGTCATTTTTTACGTAGTTTCTTAGACCTAGAATAATGTTAAATTCTTGTTTGTATTTATACATTTATTTTGAGCTGTTTTCTTTTCCTTTGACAAATATTTCCCTTCTGCTCTGCAGCTTTCGATCTTTGTTACAATTTGTTTATTTTTTAGTTACCTTTTATTTCGTTTTTTTCATTAATATTCTCTGAATGTAAATTTTCTCCTGAGTTGCCTGACTTTAAATTTTCTGTTTAACTCTCTGAATTTAAATCTTCCAAATTTTCTAACCAAATGCAATGTTCTACGTGTAAATTTTTTAGCTTTATTTTTCTAGCTTTAATAGCAATAATAGGAAGGTTTTGTTTGCGGAAGAAGAAGGAAGTACTCACCTTGACGAACTGAAACGAAGCGATGGGCGGTAAAGTTGTCAGCTGAGGGTAATAAAAGGACGACGCCGGGTGATTAGGATGCTTGGGAGTGATGCGACTGACGACCCCACGTGGCTCCGTGGGCCAATTAGGCGACGTGAAGGTGAAGCCGTTATCGGTGCCGGCATCTAATGGACCCACCTAAAAGTTGTGCAGGTGATGAAGTGCCATAACCCGAACAGATAATGAGGCGTACTTCGCCTCCTTTTCGCTACTTGTTCACATTCCTGGCTATTCTTTTACCTTTCCTTGGATTTATTTCTTTTTCTGCTCCTTATATTTCTTTGGCTGTTTTTCTTATTACTATTTTAATTTCCTTTCTTGCTTTTTTTATCGAGAATCGACGTAGGCTTTCGCCTGTTGCCGTATCTTTATTTGGACCTTCTAAGTTTACAAGTCGATGATCAGAAGTTCCGAAATGAACAATGGATCTTTCTTTCTTTCTTTAGATTTATTTATTTTTTAAATCAGAAAAGGGTTATATTTAAGAAGGAGCCTTTACCTCGATAGTTAAGCCGTCCATCCATTTGCCTTGCACGCATAAATCGAAGTTGTCAATGCCAATAAACCAGTCAGGTGAGGGAACCATTTTGGCGATTAACGACACCCGCGAGTGGTTGCCATCTACAAAAAACTCGGCTTCTGTCCGTCCTTGGCCGCTCACCACTGGAGGGGCGTTGAATTCATCATAACTGCGCAAATAAGAACGCAAGAGAAAAAACACCGCGTTGAGTCGAAAGTGGGCGCAAAAACGAAGGATAGACGCTGAATGTAAAGAGTCTGGGATCCAGACTTATGAAAGCTACTGCAAGAAGGAGATAACGAATATGTCCAGAGTGCTTTTTCATGTCACTCACTTTTCGCAGACAAAAGCCATGCTAGAAACAACATAATGCCGAAACGGAAACAGAGCCACGTGGCTTTGGCGTCTCCCAACGCGCGAAGCATGCCAGAAAGGGCCCAGTGTCCAATGTGTCGCAGCCCTCTGGTGGAGAGCAAGAGCTTTTCATTTACTTTCATTTTTTTCTTTTAAAAATGCAACCAAGTTATTCAACCGACGTATTTATCGTCCACGACTTTCTTTAGGATTTGTGACCTTGCTAAAAGCTAATTTCAATTTTACCTTTTCTATATAAATTCAACCATATTTATTTCAGGTATGTCCATAGAGTATGTTGTATAAATAAGATTTTTCATACCGAGGACACCGGACATGCCGTTTGACATGTCCGCTGTCCTACATAGGTCTATACTTTTGCTACTTTTATTTTTACTTCCAAGCCAGTTGACATTGTTAATGTATTCAGTCTTGAGAAAGATTTTTCTCTTTTTTTTAGAGTCAGTACTTAACGCTCTGAAAAAAGTGTTCAAAATAAGAGTATTCTTGTGACTCAATAGGTCTTGAGTGACACTATTAAACTTAGGATCTTTCAAGTCCAGCGGCTTCTTTGGGGAGTCTTGATTAGTGAGATCTTCAGAGGAATGTGATTTCGGCCGGCGATTCGAATTTCAAGGGCGACGCCGATAAATTAGGAGTGCTGAGCAGGTTCGGAATGTGGATTAAGATACGTTAGTGAGACTATCGTTTTATTGTGATAAGAATACGTTACCGAGTGAGGAAAAGATTTGCAAAACATTGGTGGAAATAAAAGGTGAGGACTAGAATAGAATCAAGTTCAAAGCCAGTATGTGTGTGTGTAAAAACCCAGTTGGGCCAAACTGAAAAGGACGCTAAAAATAATTCCACGCGAGAACATATGATCACGTTTCTCCTTCCTGAGTAGTTGAGTTATTCGGGTCAGCTTTATTGGCAAACTTTGGCGCCAAAATTGCGCAAAGTTGTTAAAGCGGAACATTAATAAATCGCAATAAAATGGGTCAACTTTATAAATATTTAACATTTTCGTGTTTCGGTACCCGGCCAGTTAAGGGCAGCCAAGGGATACCTTTCTTAAATTTTCCTGGTGAAGAAATTACTTTATGCAATAAATCTTCAAAATAAGCAAACCTAATTGTACTTGAGAATTTTTTTCAAATTTCTGCGGCTGTTCTTGGTGAAATTAAAAAATTCTACCCAATCGCAGAACAATTGTCATTTATCAGTACAAATAATTGTAACACATAAATTTTTACTGTTAAAAACTATTTTTAAAAAACTTTACGAGTACTTCTTATTTTTGTAATATTTAAAATCGTTTTTTACATTTCAAAATATTTTAAAAGTACGTTTTCAATTTTACACTTGTATGTTGAAATTTTATAAGGATCCTAAAATAACTGTACCAAAACGTTTCACATATTCTATCCCAAGATTTCATAACCTTCTTTACCTGAACTTTAAAAGAAAAAGGAATTAAAATAGTAATTAAAAATACTTACACTCCGCCTTCGCCTTGGGTCTGCGCGTCCAGAAGATCGCTGCCACCAGTTTCGGCAAAAACTCGTAATCCTTCGGAAGCTTTTTCTCCCAGTCGGAACAAAACATAGCTTGAATCATGGGATCTGCCTAATTCCCCGCACAAAATTCAAATTAGTCCATTCATCACGCAGTACAAATTATCCGTCACTCCTAGGCTCCCTTTTCGATCATTTTTACCATTAAAAACTCATGTTTGCTTCACTGTTCAATCAATCAAGCTGTCAATCAGTTGCTCGTTCAGCATTCGACCTTTCGCGCCCCAAAACTCCCGAGTTTGGGAAACTGCTTTTCGTTACACTGAATGTTGTTTACAAAGTATTTTCAAGGCTGTGACAAATCAAAGAAAAACATGAAATTTCTTCGAATTTTTCAAATTAACCAGCGAAAATCAGCGTGAAGTTCAGAAACTCAAACTGCGAAGCTAGCCGTGTGGCGAATGTGGGTTAGCGTAAAACCAAGTTTACACTGACTCATTTACCCATTGCCCTCAATTCCCAAACGCATCATTAAGAGCGCTAGGTTCACTTTTGGGGGAAAATGGGTCATATCAACAAAGCGATTGACATTCGTATGTCCAACGTATGACGGAAATGTGTGAGTCCTAACCAATCTTTTAGGAGTTGAGAACTAACCAGAAAAAAAATTGGCAAACGCCCCCCCGAAAAAATTCTTGGTTAAAGCCCCTAAGCTCTCTCCGGAGACTATTTTTTTCTAGGTGGACCAACATTTCTTCAGTGCTCTATTGTCTTGGGCAGTTTCATTTTTAGCTCAACTTCTTTTAGGTTGTTACTTTTATGTGTCGAGGGACGTAACGACATTCTTCTCTTTGTCAAGTTCGCTTTTTTCTGCCCACTTTTCAATATGTTGTTTTGTTTGGGGGAGAGAAGAGGGAGACGAAGCTGAAAAAAATGGACATTGGAACCTTTGGGCAGCTTTTCAATGCGTAGGCAAATTGGTGGGATGTGAAATTTAAAGGGACGTTAACATTCCCCCCTTTCTTTTTGCTTGAAGAGTGTTAATTTGAAAAGAAGATGAAAAGTTGAAAAACGGTTGAGTCATACGAAAATGTGGAGCCCCTGAGCTGGAAATAAAACTCGTGGGGACTTTTACGACGTTTGTACCGGATGAACGCCAAGAATAACGCTCTAATAAAACGCCCCAGGGCGTATGCGTAATCTGGTTTTTTGAACAATCGGGTGTATGGACTCTAGCTTAACCTAGATTTTATTTTTCTTGGTTTTGGCCCTGGAGAACATTGTTCGCTTTTAACATTATCGCACAAGGAAAACTCTTGACTGCAATTTTCTGTAATCTCCTGTTCTATCGAATATAGCGTTAGAGTCAATCCAGGCTTCAAACCCAGTGAGTAAACAGTACCAAACTGTAAGTATCCCCTCATGGAGTACGTACCTTCATAATTCATGCTTCCCCTATTCAGATAAAACCCTGTAGTAAAGGGTACTAACCATCATACTATAGAGGAAAAAGCTACAATCGAGATTACTCTCCGTCGTAATTAAACCCTAGAATGAAGAGATACTGATCGACACTGTACTATCGAGGAAACATTAGTGATAGAATTATTTCAATTCGAAAAGAATTACAAGGAAGGCAACTACTGAAAGAGCTTCAAGTTCAGGATAGATTAATGTAATATCACTAATATTCACTCGCGCTATACTAGAATTACAGTATTCAGAATATTTTTATCATAATTCATAGGCATAACTCCTTTGCAAGTAAGTATAGTAAATTAAGGCTAAGAATATTTTACATTCCAATTCACACACAGCTCCCCTGATGTAAAATTTTTTACGCGTGTTTAACAACGTTAATCGTAAGTAAATTATGTGTACGAGAATGCTTAGCGCTGTTACGTAAAAATCGACACATTCAATAATGAATTTGACTTATTTAAAGCTTTTACATTGATATTCTTAGCACTAAACGCTGGCCAGTCAAGGAAAGACGACTAGGTGTTTTTACTGGGTCGCAAAAAAAACTACGTTCTCCAGTACGAGATTTCACCTTCAATGAAAAGAGCGTTGAAGGATCTTAAGGACTCTTTCTTTCATTCAGCAGACATAAATTCAAAGTGGGACACATTCTTAGAGCGTTCGAGCTTTACAACGTTTTAATTCTTCTGGGAATTCGTTCCAGGTAGAATAATACCTTCATAAATCTTAGAAAGGTCTTAAATGGAGAGAGCCCGTATCTCTATTTTAGGCTATACATTTAAAATTCAACTTCCTACCGGTTTTCGGTGCCCACCTCTACTACTACACTACACCGGGACCGTAAAAAAAACAGTCCGCAGCATTCTGAAAAAAAAGGGTCTAGGAGAAAACGGGATTTCTGCTAATTACCAACAAGTTTGGTCCATTGTGCAGGTGGCCGCCACTCCGGGTAATGCTTGGGGAATTTCTCTCGACTCCAGTACGTGTTGAGCACGACTTTATAGACGGTTAAATGATCCGGCTGGCAGAGTGAACTCGCATCTTCCTTCAGGCTCTTGCCACTTTCCACCACTGCACTATTCTTCTTCGATGAAGACGTTGGACGCACCACCGCGCCCGAATTCAAGCTAAAAAGCACTCCTAAACTTAAAGCCCAACACCAGACTTGCATTTTCCAAGCTTTTCGTCTTGGGGCTGCCCAAAAAATTGCAACTTGGCTTTCAGCAATCAAACATGCGATTTCTTTTTCAGTAAAACGCTCCTCGTAGACTTCAGAATGGTTGGAAATTGCCACCCAGACCCCCTCTGTTCGAGATTATTAAGAGTTTTCAAAGTGTCTGGGCCCCCCAACTCTTGAGCTACAGACAGTCGCAATTGCACGTCTGCTCGGTTCTGGGTCTGCGTCGTGACTGACCACTCGGTATCGTCACACTCCCTAAAAGTCTCTCGCTAGGGTTTTTCGTAGTGTGTGGCATTCGGAGGAGTTTTGGGGGGCCAGGCTAGGCAACACACATACAAAAAGTCGCGATTTGCATACATACAGATTTTCGAGTCGGGGGAGAGCTCTCTCCTATATGTGTGTGTTCTAGCCACTTACCTAAACAGGCCAAGTTGAAAACAATATAACGACAAACTGCTCCGAGAGGGCGGGTCGGGCGAGTATTAGTTGTTGTAACCTTTGGGAGCGTTTCCGGTTGAGTTAAGTCAATTTTGCTGAAAGGGTCTTGTCTTGAAAGGAAAATAAATGGATCCGGTGAAATGAAACAAAAAAAGGTGTGAGTGGGTGGTGTCACTTTCAGTCATAGAAGCGTCGTGCCCTTTATTTTCTTTCTTTTTCTTTGGGGCTTTCTTTTTTGTGAGATACTTTTTTGTTTAAATTGAAGGGATCGCAGGGTTTGAATTGTTTAGGTTGAAAGGGGATACGAGGATCAGAGGTTAATTAAGTTTCAACTACGAGAAAGTAATTGTTTGAAAGAGGGTTACCGAATATTTACTTTTTTAAAAATTTCAGTCTTTAACGAAACGTTGATAAGAAAGAAAAGATTTAACTTATAACCATGGGCATTTAATTTCACATTTGTAGCCTCGGATGAACGTTAATTAGTTTGCGTGAACTGAAAAAAAAATTGTTTGAAACAGAACGGTAAAGTATGTAAAAAATGGAAGAGTTTATTTTTAATTTCGGGTCGTTTTAAGCGGCGCAGTGAATTGATATTCCTGGGAACTTGGCTGTCACTTGAACAAGGAGATTTATGGCGGATTGTTGTGTGACTGAATTACGCAATGGTTGAACGAGTTTTTTGCAGGTTATAAAGCCATAAACATGAACAGTTTCAACGTAGATCATGAAAGGCAAAAACGACGCGGTCATAAAACGGGATCTATTAAATGTAACTAAAGAAAAGCCGCCATAGGGCCAGGTTGAACTCAACTGCATTTCAGAGCATGAAGAAATAAAACAGTGAAGGTAATAGCTGGACTTGGGACCTCGTTCAAGCTGCGGTAATGTGAACTATCTAGTTCCATTATGACGTAAGAACTGTGAACGCTGATTCATTGTTTAAAAGAAAGCTTTGACTGTCTTGTCAGGGAAATTTAAGACGTCAGGCACGAATTAGAATGAACGGCTGGTTTCGAGTAGTAAAGAAGTACATTCCTCAGCCAAAGAACGGGAACTTAACAAACGATGGACTTCGCAGGAGATTGACCGTTTTGACTTTGATGTGAATTTGCGTTGAGAACTTGATTTGAATTTAGTTTTTAAATTGAAATAAATTTCTCAGGTCTGGAAGTTTACAACATAATTGGCCAGATACGAGTCGTGGCCCTGAATTAAACTTTTACGAAACTATGCTCGCGTTATTGAAATCCTGATTATATATAGTATATAGCAGTTAATATTCCTCAAGTAGTAATTACATTGTTATGCTGTGCCAAGCTGTAAAAAAGCATGATAAGGTTAATAAAGCCTGTTACGGAAACAATGCGGACCGAAACTGAAGAGTTTCGAATTACCGGACGGGGCAGACTGAGGTCCATGGAGTGAACTTGCTCAGATAATGATGATTAGGGACATGGCAAATTACCGGGTTTCAAAATCCGCAACAAGGAAGGTCACACCGTGGATAATTGGACCCAGCTGTATAATTACCGCAATGAGGTTATAATTAACGCGAATTGCTGCTTAGACAGATGGCTAAAGCGTGAAGCAGTCATTACAAGCGGACGAGCAGAACAGAAGCTCTGCCTCCAGGTTCTCTTTTACAACAATAACAAAAGAAATGCTCTGTACATCTAGGGGAGAATGGAGCTCGCCCAACAATAGTGTAATTTATAACACTTAACCAAAATTGCGACTCCTAAGATCGTAATTGCCGAATTATCTGATGAATCACTTTATACGAACATTTTTTTTCTTTCATGGATTAATTCTTTTAACATTAAAAAGTTCAACAATTCGCTTTTTTAACTTTGGGGTTTCTGTCTCCATTTCTTTCCTATTCAGCTGAATATTTTTTGGTCTAATATTTTAACTTTATACCAACAATTTAATCTCTTTTTGTTTTTGTTTCTACATTTCTATTCTATATTCACATCTTTCATCCATCTCTCTGTTATATTATAATTAATATCTATTATTTCTATTAAATCTCTTAAATTAATCTTCCAACTATTGTGTTACTATTTCCCATTTTTTATGTTTAACTCTTTAAATTCTGTTTTGGTATAGGAATGCAAATTACATATCAATAGAGTTTCAGTCCATCCGAAATTCGAAAGCAGGAAAATTAGAAGAAAAGATTGCATATTCTTCAAATTTCTGACAAAAATGAATGTAATATTTACCTAGAAATTTATACAATTGTTTCTTTGAATAGCAGTGCGAGGAACTATAGGTTGGAAAGCTGTGCAGTTCCCTTATCGGGCCCGAAACTCTCGTTAGGAATTCAAAGCTTTGTGTACAAGTAAAACAAGCGTTGAATTGAATCCCAGTTTGAGTTCAACGTTTATAGTTTCGCCTTTGACTTTCAAATCGGCGCCTTCTCAACCCACTTCGCCTTTGCCAGTCCCGAGGTTCGAAAAATCCAGTAGTCGTTAAATCCGATGAAATATAGCTCTAATCCAATAAACAATGCCTCATAACTCTAACCTCCGCACACTTTTTCCTCAAATGAATCAATCCGAATATTTTCTGCCAGCGCTTCCATCCTCTTCCATTACTATTTCTTGACTTCCCATTTTTTTTATTTTTCGTTATTTTCCCTTGTCATTTCCAAGTTTCTCTCCTTTTCGTGGGAAATATCGAATGACGTTTGACAAAATTGGGTGAAATGGAATGCATGTCGAGTGTCAGTGTCGTTTTGGGTTGGAAACTTGTTCAAAGAAGGAGAATTCAATTTGGTCCAATCGTGTAAGGCCTTCATAGATCATTCGGGCGTTAAAGCCAGCAAAAGCTAGAGATCGAGTATGAAAGCTTTCTGACGGAGCGTGAAGAAAACAGAATTGAAGAAAAGAGAAGACACCGCACGGCATTTCTGGTCTCGGGAAAAGTCAAGGCAAAAAGAAAGAAAAAGAAAAAAGACAGCAAACTAACGAGATAAAAAGGCATGGACGATTCTTATGCAAATGAGGCCCAGTCGCCCCAAGTTTGGGGGGGTGCGCTGGCCCTGTTTTATGAATGAAGACCTGTCCAACAGCTTCTTTGCCTTGGCCTCACCAGGTGTCAACGCCACTCCTTAAAAAACTTTTTACCTTTCTTCGCCAACCAGTCGTTCTTTTTTGCTTGCTGGCCGCTTGCAGGGGCGCCATTTCCAAATAGAAAAACGGAAAAAAGGCCAAAGAGATTCTCCGTGCGGAGCTTATCGCATGGAGTCACATTCCTGCGTAGTAAAACAAGGACCCAGGATTTTGCAAGATTCATATGTTAGGAACTGAGTTACACAATAGCGCAAGACAGGAAAGAACAGGTGAATACGCCAAAGAAATTGTGATAGACAGACGATAACGATGCACCGAGAGGGAAAGGGAAAAAGCAAAAGTCATAAGCACTTGCAAGCTCTTGTCTAGAGAAGTTATGCCCATGTGCAGAAGAGCGGAAAATGTTAGGTCATATGGTTATAAAAGCTGGTAAGAAATTAATACAAAAAGCTCGGTTTTTGGTCACGTGAAATGTACGAAATGGTAGAGAAGTTGAAGAACGTAATTCGGATAGAAATTGAAGGACAGTTTGGCACGGTGCGAATGACGGAATTTGGTCGCTGTAATTCGCAATATGAGCAAAAACGGTCAGAAAGCGTCCCAGAAAGGTGAAACATGGGAGGAAAATCCCAGGATTTAATCATATAGGACATATAAGGGTAATGGCGCAAGTGGGGCACTGCAAAGTTACGAAATACTGAAACACGCCGAAGAGTGTAAAAAGATACGGTTTGCGCACAGAAGGCGCTTGGTAACGTAATATGGTGCAAGTTACGCGCCCTTCAGGACTGAAACTTTGTTATGCTTCAAGATTGCGAAATTTTCGCGGTTCAAGTGCGTAAATCCATTATTTCATGCAATCACGCAAGAACCTTGCAAAATGTTTTTGTTTGGCGAGGTAATCTAAACAAAAAATCAAATTAAAGTGCCTCTTGTCAGTCCTTAAATTATAAGGATTTACTGTGTTTTTTTATAATTTGACCTCGAATCTTTTTTTTTCTGTATTCCCGACGTAGGCTGGTGCCTATTGTCGGTAGCATTTGCATTGCTACAGTTTAGTACGTCACCGGGCTAAAATAAAGACATGTACGGGAGGGACCTCGAATCTTATCAATACTTCAGTTAATGAAATTATTAAAAATCAACTTTGGAAAGGATATTGTGATGTTATTTTCATTAGAAACTTTTTAGAAAATATCGTTATAATTCAGTAAAAAATCATTAGAAAAATTTAGAAGATTTTCGTTTTCGGAAATTAGTTTCAACATGCAGTTCTTCTTTTATGAAGTGCATATCAAGTACCTTCCGTAACCCATTTTAAAACTATTTTTTCGCAAGATGTTTCACATTTGGTTGGAACCGTGAATTATCCAACTTTTATTAGAAAATTTTCACATTTAATCAACGAGTTTTCAGAACTTAATATAAAAATATTTTTTTTATTTATTGAATGCGGCGTGAGCTAGGCCCGTTGCCGTTCAGGTATACATAATTCGGGTACATCATTGTCTCCTTAATGGATATCTCATAACATTTGGCCATTACTGGCCTCCACACGGAAGAAGAGTTTTAAACTTTACAATTTTTCTAAACTTTATAAAAAATCTCTTAAAAATGGATTTCTTCAAACAATTTAAAAGAACTTCAAAGAAAGTATTTCTTCAAAGGTTGTTCCCTCCGGTGGATGTTTAAAATGAACGCAAAAGAGAAAGCTATATTTTCCAGCAGTTTAATCGTGTGGTGTTCATTTAGTAGAACGTCACATAACCAAAGTGCGAACATTTGCAACGTCAATGTATAAAGGTACTTTCGTGAACCGATCTTTCCTTCGCTTACCTCTCTTAACCAACGCCTTTCGTTTTTGACGGCATGACAAAATAGTCTCTCTTAATTGATTACTACGCATAACTTCTTATCCGGTGTAATTCGTCCTCCCACCGCTACTAGTGTTAATCACAAGATATTATTAGTATTTGAGAAATTAGATTTCCTTCCAATTAATATTAGAGAAAGATACAATACTATTGTCGATAGTATTAGGATACCTCTCCTAATCGATTTTATCCTACTTTTTTTGGCCAAATTTATTGACTAATTACACTTGACCTATATTTCTTTCACCAACTCTATCGATTTAGAAAGGTATATCTGTGATTTCCTGGTATGAAACGTGTTCAACTACGCATTCACTTTAACCGTGCTGTAGGAAAATTAAATGCTAAACGGCTCAGGCAATTTCACCATAATTGCTCAATGTTTCATGAAAATGTATCGACAGGGAAGTTTGGGATCGTCATTTTTAGTGCATATCATCAAGATTCTTTTTTAAAAAAATTCCTAATAAATTTGTAACACGCGAGTCAATTTTCTACTCTTTTGGAAAAAGCTTTCGTGTATTAAAGCACATTAAAGTGCATTGAACCACTATTGACTACTTTCTTGGCGAAAGCAGAATTTAGTTTTGGTTGAACAGCCTGAATTTTCCCAGGTGACAACTAAACGTCAGATTTTAATTTTGTTTTCGGTAAAAGAATATCATAAAGTGGCTGCAACGAATGTTAAACATTGCTTTTCAGCGCAAACGCAGAAACTTGATACAAGCTGACTCAGCAATTTTTCTACAAAGTCTCGCCGACTTCCACTCGATGTTTTGGTTGAAAACTCTATTACCTTCGAGACTTTTTAATGAAATACTCAGCAGTTTTTTTTATTTCCCGACACATTTCATTCAAATGAAGAATAAATAGGTTCAAGTAAATAAATGCCAGGTAGAATTTCAGTTCTTGAAAACGTATTTCTACGAAATGAATTCTAAGGCAATAAGTAACGAAAAAACGGAATGTGCTCAAAGAACCTTAAAAATACTAATAGCAGTGCTATTAGAAAAGAATCTTGAAGAATTTACATTTCTCCTGCACTTTTACACCGATTCAAAGGGATGAATTAACTTGTTACGAGTCTTTATCCTCCCGCAAATCACGAAGAGCCAAGGCAACGATCTAGAAAGTTTCGTCATTCATAAAAATCCTCTTTGATACAGACTGCCGCAAAAAAAACTGAAAAAGAACTGAAAAATGAAGCGAAGCCATGAAATATGTAGGAGGATGAGCTTTATTTTACGCTTGGTCACGGTTTCTCAGCGCCATCCGGTCAAAGCCAAGGTGATACTGATCACGTTGGTCACATTCGTGTGTTTGCGTGGTGTAAATAGCCTTTTGAAGAGTAGGAGGTAAAACAGACCTTGAAAGCCACAATTTATCGTTGTATCTAGCAACGAACACGTGTTGCGAACAAACTTGGGCCAAAACTTACGTGTCATTGCCCAATTTAAGTCGAGTTGAAGGAAGAGCCATGCTGGCTATTGTTCTTCAACTTCCTGACTTTTTTCCCCAGAATATTCCTTTTAAGAAAACGGTGTTTAACGTGATTTACACAAGATCATAAATTCCGTACACGACGCTGTAAATTTTCATGGCAAACCATAAAAGCTGAGTACTAGCCGATAAAGTACTGCCCTTTATTATAAACGGAGAGGAAATGGCGAAGATGTCGAGGCGACCGTCTATTTGAGCGAAAATTTAAGGTGGAAATTTTCAGGTCCTGGAAGTTGAGCGTCACGCAATATTTACGAATTTTTCAGATATTCTAGAATATAAAACATATTCTAGAATATAAACGTATTCTAGAATATCTTAAAGGAATAGTTAATTTCGCGGAGCAAACGTTCTGCTGGTAATGGCAGTTCACGTTCGGGAGATAAAGTTTTCCGGAATCCAGTTTCGTCTTAGGTGGTGTAATTGAAAGTCACGTTTGTTGCGTAAAAGATTTTATGGAATGCTTCGGGAAGAATGGAGCACGCAGTGTGAATGGAGTCTAATGTTTTAGCGAGTTTGGCCGAATTTAGGAATGCGTTTTATGGCACTTTCAATTACAATGGCACAACAAGTTTGGACTTTCCAAGCCAAATAGAGTTTTATGCTGTTGCGAACTTTGCGTGACAGAATTTCCAATGAGGAAGTTAGCGAGGCAGTAGAGACCAGCAGAAACGTTGGAATGAGAAGTAAGTACTGAAGAAGTCCTTAGCAAACTGATATATTGCCTCGCAGTGTTGGAGTATATGGCCTGTAACTTTTTCCAGAGCCGTAAAAGCTAACATTTAAAAGATAGAAAAATGTAGACTTGTTAAAATATTTTTATGTGAATTAGGAAATCCAGGAATATCTTCTGTATTTCATTGTGTGCTTAATTTCTATATCTGACTACGTTTAGAATTTTTTTGAAGAATCGCGAGTGAACACATTTGAATCAACACAAGCAGAAGACGAAAAACCGAATTCACTACTTTGATGTTACGAGAAATGCGGCCAGTATTAGAAACTTTTTACATATTCTTAAATAACTTGCAGTTGTACAACGCAGAATGCAAATATTTCGTCAATTGTAGAAATGTAGCAGAATTTTCAGTTCTTTTATCTATTGTGAAGTATAGAAGTATTTAATTTTTAACACAACATTTTTACACTTATTTTTCTTAATAGTCGAAACCGTCGTGGGCACAGCGTACTGAAGATACATTTATTAAAACAAAATCTTTATTAATACATCATTTCATTTCATTTACACTCCTTTTGTAATCATACTCTATTTTTGAATTATGTCTTTAGAAAGCGCAAACCAAAATCACATCGTTCGAATAATCAACATACTATAATAGTTCAGAATGCATTGATAGATTACCCCAAACTTGATGAAAATATTCGGAATTGTTACACAATATTTGTGTACTAATAATGTGAATCCAAACATTTGAAAAGTGTAAGAGTTAAAATTAAAACTTACCCGTCAAACTTTCATGCTTTTGAAAAGTATAGCAATATTAACAAAATCTTAAAAAAAACTTATGAATGATTTAACTTTCCAACTTGATTTGTTTAAATCCTCTTTAACAACTCCCACACTTTGGCGCCAAGTTTCAGGTCATTATTCTAGCCAATTGGTTCAAATATCTCTTTTCTAATTCACTACCTCCTCATATTCGCTAATAAATTACCATGCTGATATAACTTTCCACGTGTAAGATTGCCGTCCACTTGAAACATCAGACCTGAACTCTAATCTCTGTCCCCTTACCCTTTGACTATCAATCACCGCTGTCTAACGCTATTTTCAATCTGCTAGCCTTGGCGGTTGCCACTGAATGCTAATCACTGTTTTAATCATTAATTCATCATTCATTTCCTGGGATTTACACTGCTTCCAGATAAAGCCAACATTCAGCGTTTCCCCCCTATTCCATGAACTGTGCAACGTCAACTGTCCCAACGAAGAACCCCCGCGCAAAAAAAGGCGGGAAATCCTCGGTTCCCCGGTCTCAGTTTACCCCAAACTGTAACCCAACTCCACCAAAACTAACATTTTCTTTCTATGGAATCAAGGATCACGGCATTCTTACTCAGCGAGTTACAAAACTCTTCCAACCCAAATAAACATAAAAACTGTGAAAGGCCACGCAAACAAGACCTTTGAAGGTGAAGACCACGCGGAAACGTTTGCTCTTTTGTTCTCAGTTCGCGGTTTACGCTCTGAAACAGCGTTATGGCTCAATCTGGCACTTGAGAACACACACATCCACACAGGCACTGTTTGATGCCCCGGGGGCAATCCAACCAAGTTCAAAGGCTAGCGGGAATGACTCGGCCAGTGACGTCATGAAAAGGGGGTGCTTGAATGGCGTGATAGCGCCAGCGTTGCCTGAGCCCCCGCATCCAGCTGGGACAAAAGAAACACAACGTGGTATAGGAAGTCCTGAGGAGCTTAACGCGCGATAGCGACTCACAAATAAGCGTCATAACAATAAAAACTGACACGAGAAGGAGTAAGAAGCCACTTTTGAAGAAAGCAAGGGAAAAAAAGGGATTGGTGTTACCACATTCGCAACGTCAGCAGACACGTCTGCTCTATCTTGAAACTTACATCTTTTCCCTTTGGGCTGCTTTGACTTCCTACTCGTCTTGCTCGCAAGTGCTTTTTGTTACCATTGCTGATACATGACTCTGCCAGTTAGGTTACATTGTCAAGGAAACCTTGACTTACGATGAGTTTTCACATGGAAGGCTTCGTATGACGATTCTCGTTTCACCAGCTGACTTGCTGGCGCAGCAGTGACTTAACCATTTTCCTAAATCGTTATTTTTATTATTATTTTTTTGGTTGTGAATAAGTGGAGGAAATGTGTGTAATTAGAGTTGAAATTATTCAGAATGGGCAGTATAGCATGGGAGTGTAAATCTTGGGACGGATTGAGCGTCGTAAAGCGAGGTGTGATCCATGTTCGAGGTTAGTACGCGAACAAAAAGAGTACCGCGTGGAGACAGCAGTTGGTTACGAGTTGAAAAACGCGAAAAGTTGACGTCATCGCGCTGCAAAGGCGATTCTTCTTTACTTTTTTTAGGATTTTTATTGGAGTTACTTTTTTCTTTATTTTTTTAACATAGTGTAAAGACGATGTTCGCTTCCACATCAGCACTTCTTGCTCGTCCGCTCTTTTAATTTTCGGGTTCCACTCACGTTTCTAATCTCATCGTGAGTCACGTTAAATTTCGTGTCATGTCCGAAAACGAGCCCGACTAGGTTTGCCTTTTTAGATTCGTCGAGTCTTACGACGGTGGTAGACAGAGAGCGAGACTCCGTGGTGGGGAAAACCGGAAAAGGAAATTTCTGTATTGCTGTTAGAGGAAAACGGTCGAAACTTGGCCCCCAACGCGTTTTTGGTTTTGGGGAGAGTTTAAGGCAATAGAAAAGTGCCGAATTTTACACTGAGGAATGGTGTACTGGCAAGGATTCAAAAGAAAACCAGTTTCTCGTAATTTTTTCTTTTTTTCTCTCTTTTTTTTGATAGGAAGATAATTTTTGAAAAGAGTTTTCCCACTCGGAAAACATTTCCAAGGTTCAGGGATTGAAAAGCTTCCAAACTGGCAATGGCGTATGTTTGGGCATATTTTACTTCGAAACGTGACGCACTGAAATTCAACAATTGCTGGGAATCATAAAGCACGTGGAAAAAACTATGTTCTTTTAAGAAATATTTACCTTGGAGAGTTCACCTCAACACAGAACTTTAAAACGAAAATCATTTGTTAAACTATAAGAAAAAGTTACGAAAGTGTTCACAAATATTTTGTGAAAAATTATAGAATTTAATTTATAGAAACGATTTTGTAGAAAATGATTTAGGAAAAAATCGGAGTGTTTAAGAAACAGGAATTCATGCAAAATCGGAGAAAAGATCTGACGAACAAATAATGAATAGCTTCCGGAAAATATTTAACAAACTTCAATAAACTTGAGGAATTATCGAGTAAAAATAATTGTATAAAAATTTGGAATGGAGGTTAAAATGCGGATAAATCAAAAGAGATTCGAAAGAATCTCGATCAAGCTACTCCAAAGGAAATTAAAGATTTCAAAAGGAAATGGTCCTGAAAAGAAAACTCTCCCAAAAATATTCCAGTAACAATAACTCGATGTAAGTTTGTAAAATACACAAATACAAATTTGATAGAAATAGTGAAGAAAAAGATTACAAAACAACTAAAACAATGATACCGAATTTTTCGAAAATTCTTTTAGATAATTTTAAGTGAGATTCTTACGGAAATCGTTATAATCACGAATCTTCCGATTTCCTTATCCACTCAAAAACTATATCTTTCCGTTATCTGTCGCTTTACGCCATTTACATAATTTACGGCTCATTGATTCTTGCAAGTGTTGCACATCTAAAGATTCTTAACACCAAAGTCATTCTTTCCTTTTGTAATTCGCGACCCAAGACTGACAAAGTGCAATGTTCGTGAATTTCGAGCCTAATAAAAAAACGTGAAGCTCTTTCTCGTCTTCTTTTATCACTCTGAACAATAGCACCACTTTTTTTCATTGTTTTACGTCTTTTAATCCTCTTCAAATTTGACGCGCTTCCAAGTTTCGAGTACGAACACAACAAAACTTTGAAAAAGTAAATAAATAGAAAAGCTGTGTACCTTCAAGTTCAGAGTCTTAAAATTTTCAAGTTTACAACCTTGAAATCTCACATTTTGGCTTTTCCCCTTTTCCTTCCCAAGAGAACTATCTTTGGAGCGATCTTCTCTCGCCAAAGTTCCTCTATTGTTGCAATCTTAGTATGCCACAGCGCATTCACTAATCCGGCCAAATGCTTTGTCCCCACCCCAAACATCCCTCAGAAGTGTGTGTTTTTATTAAGAAAACAGAAAAAGTACAACCTGGTTACAGAGGAAACAGACGTTAAATTGTCCGGGCAATTTCTTTAAAACTGCTCAGTATTTCACGAAAACCTCTTCAGAAACACTTCAGAAATCTCTTCCGGTGATTAACCCAAACTAAGGGATTTTAATTCTGTTTTCGCTAAAAGATTGTCTAAAAGGTGGTTTGAAAATGGGTTCTTCAAACTTTGAAGCTGGAATTTTAAAAGTAGTTAAAAAAATTGACACGTTTGTTGCAAATTTTCTACGATTTTCTTAGAAAATCTTGACTTCGTGCACAAGCTTAAACTATCTTTACGATCTTAACATTTAATTTTTGATCGTAAGGAAATAATAAGAAATTTCTGAGCCGTTTAACCGGCAATTTCTCCATAGCCCGGTTAAGTGCACCACGCTGATCGCTTGGTACAAAATTTACTATGAAACTTTTCTAACAAACTTTGATGTAGCGTACTAGCTATTATAGTTTCAAACTTTACTGTCGAAAGCTTTTTGACGAAATATTCAAAATTTGGGGCAAAATCGCCGAAAGCGTTTAATGCAATTCCGTAGAGCCCCGTCGCCTTATTCCGCTCTGGACTCCTGTCCAAACCCCGAGTACGTGGCCCTAAAAGACCCTCGCTCTTCAAATCACCAAAAAATGATGTGTTTGTGCCTGATCGCCTAGAGCGGGAAGGGGGAATGAGTTGCATTTGAAATGTTGGTGGCTGGCGGAGCGGAAAAGAGTCAAGTGAAGCGGTGAATGGAGACGGCCCACTTTGCATAAATACATGTTGTCAGGCCAAGCACGGTGATAGGGGGGGGGACTGGTTGAGTGAGGAATCTATGTATACAACACGCATAGACTAAACAATAGACTAAATCTTTGCACAAAGTTGGAGCTTTCGCCTGCGGTAAATCCTCGTCTTGGCCGCTCGCACTCCTTTTTCGCGCTTTCTCACTTCCCGACGAAGTTACCAAGTTCTTCAGGCGCTTATCTCGCTTTGTGTCTTCGAGCCTGTGCGCCAGCGTATCAACTCACACCTTCCGTGCTGAAAACCCCTCCCCCAAGGCCAACAAAGTCCGGCAGAAATTACTCTGCCCAGGTATATCGTGCACCGTAAATATGGAAAGCGTGAAATACGCGCCAATTAGGGCGAAAATACCCAAGACTTATGGAAGTTTCCATTCGAGTGCGAGAAGTACAGAGCCATAGAGCGAAGAAATGCGAAGGATTGACGACGCTTAATTGGGAGCGTTATATTTCAGGAGGAAAAAGATTTCGCTCTATGGGCAAGATGGGTTAAAATTACAACTCGAAAGGGTTGAAGAGTAATTTGGGGTCGACAGTTATGGACGACGGTGATATTTTCTTGTTTTTAGAGGTGTTTTGGTTTGTGAATGGTAGGAGCGATAAGGAAACGCGGTTTCCAACGCAGGAATAGGGAGATGGGGGACAACTCGCCCCGTAAACAATAGCTAAAGTTCAGGGCTTGAAAGGGAAAAATTAATTCCCAACATTTGTAGATAAATCAATTTGTTTGTGTCTGGGTTTTTAAATGATTTTCAACTGTGACATCCTAGGATGTCAGCTAGAGAAAATGGAAGTGACAACTCACCCCCTAATGAGCAAACTAGAAGGATAAAATTGCAATCGGTATCAGAAAATGCGAATTTGGGCTGTTTTGAACGAATTTTGGTTCCTTTGTGATTCTTAATTCTTTCATTTCGAAGCGAAAAAAATTAATGACGGTTGAAGGGTTGACAACTCACCCCGTAAACAACAACGACAGCATGTAGTACGAAGTTAGGAACACAGAGGACCATTTTATAAAGACGTTATGGCAGATTTTTCCCTTTTTAGTCAGTTTTGGTGCATTTTGACGGATATCCACTGATACCTAAGAGACGAACGCAATTGAGAGATGATCGATGGCGTAGGAAGTGACAACTCACATCGTAAACAATAGTCAAGGGGTATGAAGGTACATCTTGCCTTCTTTGGAAAGTTTTTCTTGAAATCTTAGTGTTCTGAAGGTTTTCAAGTGTTTCTTTCTAGTGCGATACAATGTAAGGGAGCATAGAGGGGTTGGGGTGACAACTCGCCCCATAAACAACTGTGAAATAAAGTACTACAAAGTCACCAATAGAACTCCATCTTTTCTTCACTTTCTTGGGTAAATTTTGGCCTTCTTTGAAATTTCTCCACCGTTCAAATTTGGAATGAAAAAACAGTGCAAGGATGGAGGGCGTGGGGTGACAACTCACCCCGTAAACAACCGTAAAAGCAACCCATTTGAAATGCAAGTAGAATATTATCATCTTGACGAAACTTTTAATAATTTTCCACTTTCTTGAGTAAAAGTTTCGTGCTTTTCGTGATTTCTCCACCTTCCGAGTTGGGAATAAAAACATAAATAAAAATTTGGGCGATTTGACTAAAAAAACTCGGATCTTCCTCTTCCAACTTTCTATAAGGACTGCATAAGGACTTGCGACACGATGTAAATGATTATCTGACCTTTTGAACTTTCCCTCATTTGTTGGGGTTTGGGGTCAACGTCCGTCACTTGACTAATGAGGAGAAACAAGAACTTTCCCTCAGCAGCTCCCAGTCGTAAGGCTGAAGTGTTATTTTGCACCCATGTAGTTCATATTTCATGTGTCCAAATGGTGCGAATCCCGAAAAGGCAACGTCTTTGCGCGATTTATAGTCCTCACTCTTCTAGTACTCGATATAACCAAGAGAACCATCTACGGTGGTGGCCAGTAACGGCCAGTACCCCTCACTCGCTCTAAAAGGCCACGCTAATTAATGAACTTCATCAGAAAAACTTGTTCTAATAGAAGTCGATGCTGCGCGACAGCGACAGTCCCCTTAAAAAAAAAGAATAGTCCCCCATTTCCTGCCAATTTGGAACATTATAATATAACAATAAAATACAACACGAAAAAGGCCATTTTCAGAGGATTTGTTCTATTGGTCAAATGGATAAGTATACAATTCTTAGCACAAACCATTGGCACTGAAAAAGGTGGGTTTTCTTTTACTTTTCCCCGTAGTCTAATTAGCTTCTAATTAGAACTCGCTCGGCGCCCCATATTAACATCGTTGTTTTATACAAATATCACACAATTTTGTCCACAAGGCCACAGTTAATGAAAAGCGACAATAATTAGCGAAACCCAAGACGCTGCCTGGTTTCCTTCCCCAAGCTCTTTAAATAATTCCAACCATTTGAACGCAACTGCTCTGTAGTCAATTAATTACCCTCAACTATGTACAATTTAAAATCACACACAATGGTCACTCTCCAACTTGTCTATCTTGAAATCCATAAAAATCTACAGCTTCTTGAAACGGTTACACTACCAAAAGGAACCTAATTCAGGTTTTTTAGGCATCTTCTTTTCCCCCAACAAAAACATTAATTATGCAGGAATGATTCACGTTTGCCCTCATTAACATGGCCAAGCACGCGTTGACCTGTGCGATCCCCCCAGAAATAGACTTTTTTCGTTTCCAAAACCTGTTCTTTTTTCTTTGAGAAAGAAAAAAACCCAGCTCAGGGGAGTGGTAACGCTGAAGCGAGACAGTTTTGGAAAAAATCCGTTGGGGGGAAGCGCGGCCGCCGGCACGCGCGCCTTTGCTTTGTTGGCCAGGCTGACACGTGACGTCATCTGACGTCAGCGTCCGGCAGGATGTAACAACTCAAGTCACGCGTGGCTTCCTACTCTTGTCGCTTCTTTGCCCGTCATTCTTTTTCTTTTTTCTACTAGAACTAAGATCCTTATGACATTTGCAAGCTCCTGTCTCATTTTGAGCAAAAGAATTATGTACAGGGTCAGTCATTAAAAGGGAAAATATCGTAGCTCAAAGATTCGTTGGCGTGGCAGTTGGAGGGTGGGCACAATAAGTTAAAGCTCGTTTTACATTAAAAGACAAAAAAAGGAGGAGGGGCAAGGCAAAATGAACTGAACGAGTTTTCTGCGTTCGGGCGGCTTAGATATTTTTTGGAGAAATAAAATGAGTTAGAATCGCGCTGGAGAATCGAGGATTCTACCAGTCAAAGTAGTTGTGAGAACAGTCTCGCGATGAGCCGCACCATTGGCGTTCCTCGAGGGGTGGGCAAGGGTCACCGCCACGCCGGGCCGGAGCGATGACTTTACGGGTACGCACTGATTCTCCGATACCGCACGATTTGCTGCAGGCGGACCAGGCCGACCACGCCCCCACTTCGCAAGCCCGAGGTCGTGTGCTTACTAGAAAGGGTCAAGATCATTAGAATCACTTTTTCTAATATTTGGAAGAAAATTCGTTTGCGCTTCCTTGGGCTCGAATCGTTCCATCAAGCATTGTCTAGTCTACTGAGGATCACTGATTCTTTACTACAGCTCAAAACTTTACTGTAAGCTGTATTGAATGAATGGATCGAGTGACCAAAGTCTTGAGAATTACTTTATAAAGTAAGTTCTGCATTTTAAGAGTCGAGTTAAACATTGAGGTTAATGATTCTTGTGATTCTATGAAAGTCTTTAACGATTCTTGAGGTCTAATCTTCGATTCTAAAGTATCGAGGATCTTCGAACTGAAAAGAACCGAAAAGTTAAATAGACATTAATTCGGGTTTAGTTCAGTAAGAATCATTGATTCGTTGACTTTAGTCTATCGAGAATCATTGACTCATTACTATATTTAGTAAAAGTTAACTTTAAATCAATTAGTCTTAAATGAATCAATGAAACCGGGCGCCTACGTCTTACAAATTGTATTCAGCAGCCGACTTTACAGATTATAGAATCAATATAAGCTCTGATCAGGGATTCCCGTGATTCTCTAATCGTTTTTTTTAAACGATTCTCATGCTTTTAAAAGCTACAATCTTCGATTGTAAACTATTCTTTGACTATTTCGAAATTTAAGCGAAAGTACTGCCAAGTTGATTCGAGCCCCGGGGAATGTGAGAATCGTTCCACTTTTCTAAGAATCGTCGAGGAATTTACCTAGAGTCTTGCGCGCCCGCCGATTGTTACGTCCGCGATTCTCCTTCTTGCTGTACTCAGCCACCAACGATTTGAGTAACGCGCTCGGCTTGCCGCTCGTCGAACTCGTGGTGATCACCGTCTTGCCCGATTTCTTCACTTTCTTCTCCACTTTCCGGTACGTCTCGTTGTTTTGCTCTTCGCTGATGAATGCGTGCGCCACTTCTTCTTTTTCACCCGCGGGCGATGAACTCATCACCGACTCAGTGATTCCCGCCTCATTGGGCGCTGTGTTGAAAGGTGGCGGCAGGTGAAACTCTTCCGCCAATTCGTACTGCTTCACCTGCGAAGCAATTTTTATTTAGCAATGAGTACAGCAATGAAATTTCGTTTCATTTAACTGCACTTCAATAATGAAATTTTGTATCGTTAAGTGAATTTTCAGCAATATTAAAAATCCAGCTAGTTTTCTTAGCTGTTGAACTTGTACGCTGAATGACTTGCAGAATTTGTAACGTAATTTTTGTCAGAAAAATTCAGTGGACTAAAACGTGCGCCATCTATGCACTGTTTACGTTAGCTAAGTTAACCATGGTTAGGACAATCGTTAAACACTATCAATACTTGGGGAACAGTTAAGTACGAAATAATTAGAGTTGAGGCACCATTATCAGGAAGCAATTGTGAAAGATTAAATACTTTGTTTTCTTATGCCATTGTCAATTAACCAAGGTTAATAGCCTAAGGTTAGTTACCCTAGGTTAAAGAACTATGGTTAGCTAGCTATGATTCGTAGACTGCACCTATAAAGTTTCTATTGTGCTGCTATTACCCATTAATCACTATTTTTTGCCCAATTAAATTTTGTTAACCACGGTTAACTAACCTTAGGATGTTAACCATGGTTAATTGACCACTGTACGAGAAAATGTAGCTCTTTAGCTTTCACAATCGCGCTTTTAAGTGGTGCCTTTAGCCAGGGATTACAGTTTAGTTTTAAACAATTTTAACCTAGTTTTGCTCTAAACCCCGAGCAGTGTGAACAACGGTTAACCTGCGTTTGGGTATTACAAACCCACTAACTGAAATTGACTTCTGAGCGAAAGCACTGTCCAAATTGTAACTATCTTCAGACCATGGCTACCTAACCGTTGTTTATTTACCAAGGTTATTTAACCAAAGTTAGCTAACCATAGTTTGTTAACCAAAGTTAACTAACCCCAGAGCTGCTAACCCTGGCTAATCGACCTCTGTATAACAAAACAACTCTTTAACCTTCACTTCGGCGCTTTGAACGAAGCTCTGACAGCCCGAGTCCTTACTGGCTTAACCATAGGTAGTTAACCACAGTTAACTAACCATGGTTCGTTAACCTGGGTTAAATCCATTCCTGAAAAAAGTCCTGGAAATTCTTCCCTAGTAGCTTTCCTGTTTACAACCGCATCCCAGAGCCAAAATTTCGAGCTAAGAGTTCGGAGAAGGCTTATCTGGATTTGCGTTAAGCCAAATTAGGCAAACTGCGTCGTGTAATGGGATTCGTTTTGGAAATGAAATCATCCCGCTCCCCAAATTAGGCCCTTTACTACCCATTTCGCTGGCTGTAACAAATTTCCTCGTCCACCAGCGCTTTTCGCGCCAAATCGGGCGACCCCTTGCGACAAAGACGGGTCTTCTTCCGCATTTGGAAGTGATCAATCGCTGGCTCCCTTCCTCCGAACGTTCATTTTGCTGCTCTTCAGGTTCTAATCAGACCACCTGCCAAGCGAGAGCTTTAATTAATGAGTCTGTGCAGTCGGGGCAGGATTGACTAGCTTCTCAATACTGGCAAGCTCCCTTTATGGCGCTCTTGGACATTGGCGGACTATTATAAAAAAAGGGAAAAAAAGTGTTCTCCATTCTTTGCGCTCGAGCTGCTCAAGAAGACACTGCTGGTGACTGCCAACCCTTTTTTAAACGTTCCACTTGGCTTTGGAAGGTGACACAGGCTTAAAGACCCCTTAAAGCGCTGTAAGGACACATGAACGACCTGGAGCGAAAAAATGGAGCATTCGGAAAGAACCAGAGTGAGGAATGCGCAACTGTCACACTTGCTACGAGAGTTATGGCGGCCCAGGTGTGAAAGGTGAGCTCGTCCTCGTGAGCTGAACCCAGATGTTAAGGATTCTTCGTTTTAAGAGGGAAGCATCCGCTTGCTAGAGCTTAGTATAAAACAGGGCAGCAAAAATACAAATACATAAAAAAGTACGAAACACAAATAAGTAAATAAATTAAATCAGAGTAAACACGAAATAAAGCTAAATTAAATCAAAGTAAAAGAGAAATACCAAATAAAAGTTACGTCATTCAATCGGTAGTATTGTACGTGATATTAGAAAAGAACAAGAAAAGATAAGTAAAAGAAAAATAAGCCATAAAATAAAACTTAAGGAAGTAAAATTAAAGAAAAAATAAAAGCTACGTATAAATTTCGCACGTTCGCATGATTTCAAATGAAAATCAAAAGCCTCATTAAATCCTTCAATCGGTAGTAGTGTATGTGATATTACAAAAGAAAAAAATAAGCCACAAAATTAAGAAAAAAATAGTTAATATTTCCTGTAACAATTACGAAAAATACAACGAAAAAGAAGCAATTATACGATTTGGGAAGCAATAGCGAACAGACGAATAGTTGTAATTAAACTGCCATTAAAAATTAATATTCCAATAGAAATTAAAAAGCATGATAAAAAGATAGGGCTTGGAAAAAACTCACTTTGACGAAGTAGAAAGTGGCCAACGGGGGCAAATCTTTTATCTCGGGGTAGTAGAAGGAATTGGCGGGGTGGCTGGGCGACTGGGAAGTGATCCGACTGATCTTCTCGGCTGGCTGCGTTGGCCAATTGGGCGACGTAAAGGTGAACCCGTTATCGGTCCCGGCGTCCAGGGGCCCGACCTAATGAATATTCAAATTAGCCTTCATTCTTCTGTTCATTTTCCTTTGGGGGAAATCTGCTTTCCATCACTCTGTCGTCTTTGTAAGTTGCGTCACCAAAGTGGTGAAGTTCAGCGATGAACGAACGGTGACACGACTTATGGGACAAGAGACTTTCGTCCCAGTCAGTGGGGGGTAAAAGAAAGGGAATTTTCTTTTTCAGTTTGGTTGCTTTGAGTAATTCAGGGCTTACTTTTATGGCGAGGCTGTCAATCCAACTGCCCTCGGCACACAAGTCCAAACTGTCCAGGCCAATGAACCAATCAGGTGACGGAACGACTCGGCTCGCCAGGGAAACCTGTGATGGATAATTCATGAGATCGAGGCGAGTGTTTCCATAAATTAAAAATTTATATACGAGCATATTGGCAGTTGATAAATAATTGGGTCACTCTCAGCTTGGGTGGGATTTTTTTTCTTTTATTAAAAAAGAGAAAGAAAGATAAAATAGCGCTCTGTTATAAATCTTAATTTATGACATGTCGCGGAATCAACATTACTCAAAAGCACGAGAATCCTTAAGCTTTTTGGCCCTAGAGTTTCTAGATATAAACTCATTCAGGAAATTCTCCTAAAAGTTAGCTAAAATCAAAGAAAAATCAAAGAATATCAAGTGAAATCGTTAAGAATCACGTAAAACTTCTTAAGGGGCATAATTTTGCTCACTTGATTCGTTCTCTCACAAGGATCTAACCAAAGCCACCCCTCAAATCCTCACGAATACTCAGAATCGATTCAAAATCAGTCTCAAAACTATGGAATTCCCCAAAATCGTCTGCAATCACCACGAACCTCGAGAATCGCCCCTCAGAATGCTCAAACCCATTCCTCTAATCCCCAAATAACCTCAAAACATTCAAGAATCACTATACCAAACCCAAAATCAGTGACAAATCAACTAAAACCCCCACGAATCGCGAGAATCGTCCCCAAGAATTCTTAAACAACATTTCTTAATGCTCAAACATACTTCGAGTCCTTCGAGAATCATTAAGATCATTAAGCCAACTATAAAAAATCACCAAAAATCCATAAAAATTACTAAGAATCACCAGAATCGTCCCCAGAACCCTACTCACCTTGGAATGGTTGCCATCCACAAAGAATTCCGCCTCGATTCTTCCTTCGCCGGTGGTAATCGCGGGTGCGTTAAACTCGTCCAAGACTCCGCCTCCTCCTTGCGCTTGTAAATCCAGCAAATCACTCTTGCCCGATTCGGCAAACTCCTTCAGCCCGGCGCTGGCTTCGCGTCCCACCCGGAACAACGTATACGACGCATCATGCGACCGCCCTTCATTTCAAAACGAAAAAAAAATATAGTTTCCCACCCAAGAAAAGCTAATTAAGATCACAGTATTAATGAACCTAATTTTCCACGCAAGTCACACCTCCTTTTGTTCCTTTCCTTGTTCCCTTTCATCTCTTAAATTTCCTTTCTTCAGAACGTAAACAAAAGAAAGAAATGGTCTTGTAAAAGCGCCCGAAAGCTAATGAAGATCGTGGTGGTGTTAATGAGCTAATTATCCACGCTATCTTTTGTCTTTTTTCCACAAGACCGCCTCTCTTTCTCTATTCTTTCGTCTTGAACGCAATTCGCCAGCCAAGACGTTCGCCGAAGAGAAAGAAAAGGCAAGAAACGAAATCAACTCAAACCCCACGAATCGCGAGAATTCTTAAAGAACATATCTTAATGCTCATTAAGCATTATATATAAAAATATGGTATATATTAAGCATTATATTATCTGGTATATACAATATATATTTCCTTGAAAAACAGCCAGGACTAAAAATAGTTAGGACATCTTTTTCGATTTAACTGTATAACATTTTCATAACAATCGGAAACGAATTCACCACAAATTATTTGAACGTTTGAGAATCCTTTAAGGATCATTAAAATCATTAAGGCAACCATAAAAATCCCCCAGAAATCCATAAAAATCATTAAGAATCACGAGAATCGTCTTCAGCACCCCACTCACCTTGGAATGGTTGCCATCCAATAAAACAATAAAAAATCTTTTTATTTTTAAGCATTAATTTTTTATTTCATACATTTTCTGTCTGTAAGTTTGAAAGTATAAAAAGTGAAAGAAAATGTAAGAAAAGGCAAGAAACGAAAAGGAAGAAGAAGGGCCCGAGAAGAAAGTTGAGCTGCTTAACAACCTGTCGTCTTCATCAACACGTTACTTCGGTCATTAAGGCAAGGACGTGCTGAGGAAGCTTGATAAGCTGGCCCGGTGACTCACGCAGCCAGCTTTTTTGGCACCTCCGAAACTTTCTAGACTCACACACACCTCGGACAGCATACAAACTCGAATCGGCTGCCAACACCTCCCCGAAAGAACAGAAAAAGAAAAAAGAAAAAAACTCTTCTTCGTCAACCCAGAACCCAACTTTTTCTTTTCTCCTCTCCCAACTCCGCATTTGGTCATATCTTCCAAGTGACACACAACAGAAAGAAAAAGGAAAAGGTAAAAAAAAAAGTCGTTGCTAATCAATGATTCTCCTATATATGGGTGTCGGGACGGGACACCTGATAGCTTTCCATCAGAAAAGCGCTTAAGTGGAAAAGACTTCTTGAATTGCTTGTGCCTTAACTTATTCTTTCCTGTTTTGGCGCTTTCTTCCATTATTATTTAAATATTTTTACAGAGTTGTTTAAACTTGTTTCAAGTTCCATGAGGTCAGTTAAAACGTTGAGTCAAATTTTCTTGGGTCGTATAAAATATATATTTCCTTGAAAAACAGCCAGGACTAAAGATAGTTAGGACATTTTTGTTCGATTTAACTGTATAACATTTTCATAATAATATTTCATAATCGTAAATTAATTCACAAAAAATTATTTGAACGTTTACAGCGAAAATCTTTGTAGGAAACATATTCAAGTTTCCACCAATATCTTAAACCATTATTTAACGTACTTCAAATAGCTACAAAAAAAATCCTCTTGGGGCTTAAAAGTTTCTGGACCAATAGTCCTACTAAACAAGCTTACAGTGTCCCACATACATCTGAGCATAGTTTTGAAATATTTTTTTCCCCAAGATAAATTTTCAGAAGCTCGCAAATTTTAGTATTCTAGTACTCCCTTATACACATTTTCCTTGATGTAACTAGGCCGAATTTTTAAATTACTTCCAAGCGCAGAAAAATACAACTATTCGATAAGCTCAATAGTTTCTGGACGTTTAAGCAAATTTAAGCAAAAATGCAGTAATGTATTAGTACACTGAAGCAATGTACTTTTGTTCAGCTACTTAAAAAGGTAGCCCTTGAAACTGGGAGCAACGTGACTTATTGCGAAGCCATAAGTTCTCGACCAGTAGTTCCACGAAGACAGTTGGAAATGTCCCACAAGAAGAATGGCTTTCTTGAGGAACCGTTTAGAGTGAACAAGAAATGGATTAAGAATCAGACGATTAATCAAAAAGTGTCCTTTCTAGGAAATTATTCTCAACCTTGCCAGGAATACCAATTATTAACAAAAAAGCGGAAAACAGCGAAAAAAAGTGACAAATGTGAGAAACCCATTGAAGCTCGTTTAGGGAAATTCCGCGTGTGTGACTGAAATGACGACTCACTGCTCGAGTGTAAACGTAGCCTTCATAAAGGTGTGGTCTGGTTAAGTCAGCTTCTGGTTTCAGTCCATTTTCGACTCCTTTCTTCAACCAATGTATTTTTTCCTTTTTTTTGCTCCTTTTTTAGCATTCATTTCTTTTTTAAAAGTAAGCGTGATGTTTAAGTGCTGAACTTTATGGGATCGTTCCCTATCGCCTGGTCAAGTGACATTGGAGGTTTGTTTTCGTCACTTGGTTAATAGCCCACCTTTTTGACCTTTGCCAAGGATTTTAGGACGCCAGAAAAGCACTTGCTCTACACCTCAACGTCACCATTGGCACTTACGCCCGGAAAATCGAAAATTGGCTTGTGTGTGTGAAGAGCCATAAGTTTTGGAGACTGGGAATGAATTTATGCCTTGATTAATGTTGGATCACGCCATAGCTAGTTTGGCAGTGAGGCAAGAGCAACGAACAGAAAACTTGGCGAAACAAGATGGCAATCATGTGTCAATCTACTGGCAAGCTGTCACAGCCATGCTTGGCAGTCATATCGCCCCAAGGGCCAACAGATTTAGGTTTGGCCAGTACGACGAAATCTTGATGCACCTTAGCAACCGCTACTTTTCCTCCATTCGACTTGTAAAGCGATTAGAAAGGGGTAGAATTTAAAGTAGCCTCAATTTAATGTCTCGGTATTGTGCTTTCGCGTTATGAAATTAATAAAAAACGAAGAGTAAGAAACTGAAAGATTGTTTGATTGAAGATTGCATGAAAACAGCAGCGATTTCTTCTAGAATTAAAACTTACGAAACAATTACATCTTGTCGAATTGTTTACGAAAAGTGCAAAGAGCTGAAAGGTGACAGGACGAGAAGTGGAGAGTTACTTTCCGAATTTTAGATGTCTATAAGATAACAAAGATTTGGATCTACGTCTTTAAGTGGGTTGTCCTCGAAACTGAGAATAACGACACATTTAATAATTAAAAGAAAGGAATAATAAGCTTTTTTGACCCTCAGTGCTTCGTGAATGTTCAAATACTTACTCAGAAAAAGAAATTTCAGAAATGAATCTCAAATTCTTGATTTCGAAAGTCAAGATTGTTTTTCAATTCTTCTTAACGTCAGGAATGGAACAAAGCGGGAAAATGGCAAAATTTAACAATTTTTAGTGTTTAAGCTAGTTTAACTAGTATTCAACTGTTTTTAAGTACTTTCTGTTTTTTCCCAATTGTCTTGGATGGTTGTAGAATGTATCTACTACAATTATCTACTACTCTATACATACAAGATGTATGTACTAAATATTCCAAGCCAGCAAAGACTCACACTGGTGAAAAATAAAATAGGAAAATCTACACACTTCCGATATTTCTTAGCAGAATAATTTCTGATTAGTTAACAAATATGCACTTAATTTATTTTCTCTAAGTTTACCTAACTATCTAAAACATTACTAATATTACTCAAATATTTTCTCTACTTCCCAGCTAAATTTACTCTTTATTCAGTATCCCGTTAATTACTGACCTCTACAGCAACTAAAAAAATAAGGAATTAATTAAATAATTAACAAAGAATAAGCGATTAAGGACTCGTTATTCTCTGTTGCGATACCAATAAAGATCGTTCGTGTCAAAGTGTTGCAATCACGATAATTAGATTTCCTGTCCTGGCCAGTCAGAAAAGAGTGACCAATAATGCCTTTAAACTCCTAATAGTTGAAGTTGACACTATGCTAAATGACTACACGAGCGCTTTACGCGTTTTCTGAAGCCATTTAACGCCATAAATAATGAGCCGAGTTTTCCACGATTTACGGACTGCTCTCTAATACGGAACACGTCCGAGTTGCACAAAACAGGTCTTCCGCCTGACACTCTGCCCAGCGCAGATCATTTTTCCTTCCTTTTACTCCGCCGAGAAACTTTCTGATTAGCCCTCGGAAATGGATTGGCGATTCGCTAAGAATCACTCCGTGCTTCAGCGTTGGCACGAAAAAAAAGAGTCTTAAGCATTGGCAAACCGCGTGGCCAAATGCGGTTGAGCGAGCTGTCTGTTGTTCAGACCGGTCCCCATCCATCAAAGCCACCTCTGCTGCCTAAAACTCGTCTGATGGGGCTCTCGACCCGTTTGGGGCCATGTTAATTGCCGCTGCTCCATTAAGTATTCCATGGGGAAAACGATAGCTTTTCTTTCCTTTGCCAAACACGTTTCGTTGGTTCTGATAAATCGAGCACTTAACTCCCTAAGCTGCTCTCCAATCCGATCTTTCAGCCTTTTGTAAGTGTTACGCATCAATTCTAAAACCTAATGCGTAAAAATCCCCGCGCCTCAACGGAACTGTTTAAGGTGGGGCAAAAGTTTCTGGGACAAGTTTCTGGGGCTGTACCACGTTTAGTGTTGTACCACGTTTTTTTGGACATGGGAAGTATTTTGCGGCCAACTTATTGCTCATTACGAGTGTAAGGCGAGGGATTAATAGTTAAGTGAGCACTCTTCTGGTAAGTTATGGAGACGCTGTAAGTTAGGTTAACTAGAGAGATCGATTAGCGTACTTTAAATGGAAGAAGAAAATGATTATTTGCAAAGTTCGAAAGTTTCTGGACCATTGATCTTACTAAACCATTGGGTAATGTCCCATAGACTTTTGAGCAAATATTTATTTTCTTACAGAAGAAAGTTGCAACAGAAATTTCGATAAATTCTTGAGACTCTTTAATTTAATATACGTTGATAGAATAATTAAACTGTTAGAAATGGCAGGAAGGAAAATATAATCACACGTGAAGCTCAAAAGTTTCTGGACCAAAAGTCGTTATATGCCTTATGATAATGTCCCATAAACTTTTGACTACAAGTAAGTTCGCTTCTGACTTTTTTCTTTTAGATGAAACTAAGCGAACAAGTCAATATTCTTTTAATTTATTGAGGCAACTACTAGTTAGAAGGCAAACTGCTATTAAAAATGGCAGAAAATCATTACTATTTTAACGATCGAAAGTTTCTGAACCAGTAGTCGGGCTCAACCATTACATTTTGTCCCACAGACTTTTGAGCCAAGTGAATGGTTGAGAAATTTCTTTCCAAAGACTTTAATTTACGTTGATAAAATAATTAAAGTGCTACAAATGGCAGGAAAACACAATTACATGTGGAGCTAAAAAAATTCTGACCAGCAGCCGCATTAAAATGTATGGTAGTGTCCCATAGACTTATGAGCAGGAGTTTTTTTCCTTAGGAATTTTCTCTTTGAGAAAGAAGTTTAAATAAAAGTTTAATTGTTCTATTGATTTCTTGTGGAATTGCATGGACATTCGCCTAGCTAGACAGTAACTGCGATTGAAAATGGCAGAAAATCATTATTATTTTACCGATCATAAATTTCTTGACCAGTAGTCAGGCTCAACCATTACATTTTGTCCCACAAACGTTTGAACCAAGTGAATAGTTGAGAAATTTCTTCCCAAAGACAGTTAAAATGAATCATTTCGTGGTCTAGTACATCTTACAAGACAAATGAATGCAAACAAGAGTCAACGTAGCTTTCTTTAGAGTTTAGAGTAGTGTAGCACTAACCGAGTTTGTCCGTAAAATATCGAACACGTCGGAGAGCTTGCTTTCCACAAAAAAAACAATGCTAGGTGTCCAATATTTCACGCCAGAAATTGTGACAGCCCCCCATAAAATGCAAAAACATTCTCTTCAATTTATTGGACACCGTTCGTAACAAAGTTTGTAAGCAAATGTCAAAGAAGGGAAAGAATGTTTTTGAAGCTAGCATAAATATTACGTGTCCAATAAGTTACGCCACATATTTTCGCACAAAGTAATGGCTCTGTATCCCATAACTTCTTTTCAGTCCTTTAAATCACTTTGAAACATGTTCCAAAAAAAGAAAAAAAATGACTGACCAATAAGTCCCGGGACCATCTCTTATGTAACACAATAGAACATTGTCTCGTAACATTTGTGCCATTAAAAAAATCCTTAAACAAGTCCCGTAAAAAACTTGGAGCGCTGTCCAAAATATCCTGGTACAGATTCTCACCTAATTTTATGTACTTTTGTCCTATTTTTATTAGACGCAAACTCTTAAAGAAAAAAGATCTTCGACTGTTTAATAAGTTTACCACTATAAGCTTACAAATAAGTTTACAAACCCATAAGAAAAGCAATTTCTGTTTTATAGAAATCACGGTAGGAAGAATTTTCAAGAAATCTATAAAAAGTTTCCAATATTTTTTAGAGCGTCGTCCAAAAATCCCTGGTACACCTTACAGCCAATCTAATACATTTCTGTCCCATTTTTCTTCCGCCAAATTTATTTTCACTGAGGAAAAAAATTCTTGAACTATCTAATAAGTCGCGACTCAAACTGTAACAGAATTAAATCACTGTCTGTTTCATAACTTATAAGCCACCTGCGAAATCACACTAGGAAGAGCCTTCAAGAAATTAATTTTTAATCAATTTTAAAAATGTGCTCCCCAGAATTTCCAGAGTACTGTCCAAAATAACCTGGTACAGCTTCTACCCTAATCTAAAGCATTCATGTCCCATTTTTATCAGACATGATTCAATTCCACAGAAAAACATTTATCGCACTGTCCCATAAGTTGTGGCACAAACTAGAATTAACCTAAAGCAACGTCTGTTCCACAACTTATGAGCCACGTGAAAAGTAACGCTAGGAAGTCGTTTAAAGCCAAATATAAAAGAAAGGCTTACCGATAAGTTTGGACCACTGAGCAGGTGGCCGCCATTCCGGATACTGTTTCGGGAACAACTCCCTGGACCAGTGTGTCACCAAAGTGACGCGGTAGACTAGGAAACGATTCGACGGGCACGTCGAGCTGGCTGATCCTGCCTGCGCCGCTCGGCCACTCACCAACTGCAAAGCCGCCAATACCGCCAAAAGTACTGGCCCCATAATTCCGCAATTCTTCATTTTTTTCGCTAAAAATACGCTATGTCCACTGTTTAAAAGCTGAGAATCACTACAATGAGTCGGAAAATCGGCTGGGAACCACTAAGCTCGTCTTTTGTGTCACCAATTTGAATGAATCAAGGCGAAGGGTAGCAGGCAGTCAATGGGTCGATCGACCGACGGGAGCGAGATGTGGTTCGGTAGGTGGACGTGGCCAGTCTGCCAGGCTGTCTGTGGAGACCTCGTCGTTTAAAAAGTGGACCAGGAGCAGTAAAAGTGGTCGTCCCGGGATTCCAAAAAAGACTCAGGGCCCCTTCAAGACCAGAAGGAGCCACTGGAGCAGGCCAACAAAACAGAAAGGAAAAAAAGAAGCCAGCAAGAAGGAAGACGCTGCGTCCTGGACTTTGATTTGCTTCTCTTTCCTCCTCCTCCCAAAAAAAGCGACAAAAAATGAAGGAAAAAGTCCGGAAAGCGTCTAACTCCTTCTTTCGATTATTCTTATTTCTCCTTTTGTGAGTTATTTCTTCATTCTCTTTATTCATTAAAATCCAGGCACATTTTTTATAATGATTTACTTCCGAATTTTCTTCATTTTCAGCATTAATTAGAAGCATTCAGACATTTTCATAATTCTTTGTAATTCTTTAGAAATTTTAAGAATTCTTTATAACTCTTTAGAAGTATTAAGAATTCTTTATAATTATTAAAAATTCTACGAATTAATTTTTATAATTATTTATTTCCAAATTTTATTCATTTTCAGTATTATTTATAAGCATTCAGATATTTTAATAATTCTTTATAATTCTTTAGAACTTTTAAGAATTCTTTACAATTATTCAAAATTCTAGGAACTAAGTTTACTGATTTATTTTATTAGAGAGGTTATTTACAATTATTTAAACATTGTAAGAAATATTGTGATATATTTAATGTTTGGTTTTTATTTAAGCGAAAGAACTCTAACTATTTAGAAATTACGAAATTATTTTAAACATTTTAAGGAGAATTCTTTCTTTATTTTCGTTGGGTTTTATAAGCGTACGAGAAAGTGTCGTGTACACAAGAGAGAGATATGCTAAACATGTACGGTCGCGCCAAGACACACACGTACACACATTCATACACACTAACGCATTGAAGCTGATAAAATAAAAGATGGCTAAAGAGTTGTTTAGCCTTCATGGCTTTTTTGTTTTTTGGCGCGGGTTTGCAGACACTGGGATGGGAGGAAGAGAGGGAAATTTAAGAAGCGAAAAAAAAGATGGAAGGGATAAAAAAAAGAGACGGAATATGAAGCCAACCTCCGCCCCGGCCATTGGGAGCTTTCGTTGGCCCATAAGTAATGAACTGGTGGCATTGAACAAGCAGCTTTGCCGAACGCCGCAGATGAAGAAAACGTCAAGCGGCTGCGGCCTTGCCCAAACCCGCCTTGGCCTTTGGCTGCATTCGGGCTCTTATTGCGTGCGTCTTGGGTCTTGCGTTCGGCCTCAGCCTTCGCTCTTCGCTGGCTTCGCCCGTTGCGATGAGGCAAGGAGCGATTTTTGATGACCACAACGGAAGATCGCTGATTTACGAGACGAATAAAGTGATTAACCAATCAAGACTAGCATCCTGTCTTACAGCCACGTGATGAACCCGGATGTAAGAGACATAGGAAAAGTACGACTTTTACATCTGAGTGTTTCTTACATCAATATTGAACTCGAAAGGCAATCGTTAATGAAGATAAGCAGCGATTCTGGAGTGGGACCCGGATGTAAGAGACATAAGCAACGGGCGCTTGGTGAACTCCCAAGTTCGCTTCTCTTGCGTTTAATATGCTACGGAAGTTATAATGCGCAGTGCTAAAGCAAAAGTCTCTTACAAGAGGGGTCTCTTACATCCGGGTTCCATTGAATTTGGAGTTTCACCAGAACGTTGGCAGTTTGTAAGTAAAGCAGTATAATAGACAGACAAATGAAAAAGAACGAGTCTCTTACATCCGGGTTCGACTGAATATTGCAGTTTTCGAGAAAAAATACGCACGGACGACAATTGTGTGGTGCAGCCTAGACGTAAAGAGACACGGATAAGCTAGAAAAGGAACGCTTCTCTTACATCCGGGTTCTCTTTTTCGTTAAATGGCCCAAAACAAAATGTTGGCAGAAAACATTTGGCTATTAGAAAACTTTAGCGATGATAGGGACTACACGGATCCTCGTTTAACGAAGGGATGCGTTCCTGGAGCTTTTTTCCTTTTGCTCATAAGTAAGTGGTACATCAAATACGTCAGTCCGTCTTACGACTGTCCTATTTTTTTATGCACATTAATGTCTGGCGCCATCTTTTTGGCTGTATTTTTCTAGTACAAAAACTGGTACAGTTACTTCCTACATTACCTTACTAGTACTCCGGCACTCCTTCATACAATTCATTATTAAGATTAGCAAATCGTTAACCTTCGACCGGGTTACGTGACGTAATCAAACATTCGTCATCGGAGCTGCTCTCGATTACAAACTCTGCAACTTTGAACAGCAACAGCATTGAACAAAACACTTTAAACTCCAAAAGAACTCAACTCCTATCTCAAGTGCATTGATAGGATCCTTCACTTCCGTATAACGTTCCTTTACAAACATTTGGCGTCCTGACTTGGAAATTCATTGTTAAGAGTCATAGGAAGGTTAGCAACCGCCGGCCTTTTATCCTGACGTCATATACCCAGAAATGTCGTCACCATATTCTAATTTTACCTCCAAAAAAGAAAAAGAAACTTCCGAAACGACAAGGCAAACACCCCAATCAGTTTAGCAAATCCATTGTTATTCCCACGCGTCGTCTACAGGAAATGTAGAATTCCCTGTCAGACTTTCCTACCAAGATTAGCGTGTCAGGAAGCTTAGCCACTTCGCAGGATAATAGTTTACGTCATCCCGTAACCCCACACTCGTCATCGGAAGATGATTACAAAACAGTTTTTCGGTTGTCTCTGCCTTACGGGGATTGAAATGGCGGCTCCCGGAAGTCCTGGCTTGCTTTACCGCGCCGTTTCCCCTCCCCTGACGTCATGGCGTTACCTTACCCAACTTTCGCAGTTACAGTACACAACTGCCCACCAACGTTTCCTATGTTAACAACACGGCCAACAGCCTGACAATGAATTTCCCTATTACCAACGCCGGGCTGTAGCTCACGGACCGTTGGAAGACCATCGCGTGGCCCGCCACGCTCGCAACTGCGTGGAGCAACATTGGACAACAATGAAATGTTCCTCTCCTAGCCTGACTGTGGATCGCGGGTCATTTGCAGGGCACCGCTCAGCCCAAATGCCTTAGCGCTATATGGCACTGGGCAACAAAGAAATGTTCCTTTCGCGTAAAGCCTGGCTATTCGCAACAGCGTAGCGCGGAACTACCGTGGCGTTAGCAATAGGGACTTGGGATGGCGTTGGGTGTTTCAAGAGTATACCTTGCGTTGCGCCAACATCATTTGGTGTGTTTTTTCTCCAATCTCTCTCTAAAGTCCTCTATTTTCCCCCCAGCGAGTCCCAAAATACATAAAAAGGGCGCCAGAAGTCAACAGTCACGACAAGAGCGACGTTTAGTCTGGCGCCCTCGCGTCTCCCTCCGTCCGCGTGGCTGCTGGCTTTTTCCGGGCAAAATTTCACCGTTGGGGCTCGCTTCAGCTTCTCTGCCACAGACTGCGCGGCGCCATTTGGCCCTTTTCCCCTCACGTAGACCCTTTGCCTTTCAAAAAAACGCTTGAACCACCACAAAAAAGCGTCCCAATCCCTCACGTCGTTGGCTAATTCCCTTTCTCCTCCGTCACGTCCGTGGCAGAAAACTTGGGTGCAGTTTTTTCTTTATTTACTCCCTATCCATGTATGGGACGTTTATCTCGTGATGGATCACATGTTCTTCCCACCACCTTTAACAAACCATTCTTCTTTTTTCGTGCCACCCGCCAAAAAAGTAGTCCGGCTGTCTCGTTAGGCCTCCTAGGAACTTGAAGGAAGATAAAAAAAAGAAGAATCTCAAAGTGAACCGCTAAAAAATTGGCCTTGGCCTCGCTCTGGGTGGGAGTGTTCCTTATAGGATTTTTTTATTATTATTTTTATTATTATTATTATTATTATTATTATTATTATTATATTATTGAGGATACGGACATAGAATGGTCGAGGAAATGTGTATCAGCAGCTCGGAAAAAAGGCGATAAAATGTGTTGGGTCATTCATTGAAAATGCATGAAAATTCAGCTCATTGCCATTCCATTCACTCGGCAAGAGATTGGGCCGCATATTGAATGAGAAATGGCCTTGTCCCAAGCTTTTTGAGAGTTGTCATTTTTGGGAAGTGATTCCGTTCTTTGCAGGAGTGGTAAGTTCGTGCGTATGTGGAGGAGGATTTTTCTTTCTTCACAATAGCGTTACGTTTTTGTTGTGTGGCGTTAAGGAAAATAAGGCTGGTTTTCATTGAGGAAATGGGTTTTGAATTGACGCTGGTTTAGGGCCCGGAGGTTCCATTTACAAGAAACGCGCAAGGTTAGCGACTTTCGTTAACTGGTCAGAAAGGATTGGGGCATCATCATAAAAAGAAGAATGGTCAAACCAGAAAGAAAAGCCACCGAGATGGGAAAACACCCACGCGTTATGAGGGGGGTCCTTTTTGAAGGCGAACGTATGCAACGTACAGTACGTTAAGCGAATCCATCACACACGTAGTTCGAAGCTCGCAGCCTCTTTGGGAAGAGCTGTAAAAGAGCTGCGAAGTGGCATTGACCTACTAACACTCCTTCCTTGACGCCTTGACACCTAAAATGTGTACCAGCTTCTTCATCTTCATGGAAAACTTTTTTTATTCGCTTTTTTTTTCTTGGGCGCTTGCGAGTGAGAACATCGCTCACGTGTTAAGATTCTATTTTAGTTCGCTCAGTGATAAGGAAATGCGGGTCCGAGTCTTATAAAATTAGATTCGGTCACTTTAAGGAAGTACTTTAACGTATTTCGATAGATTTAACCCAACTTCTGAAAAAAAATCGTTTTTTTATAATGGTTTAGTTATGGAGGTTGACAATAAGGGGCGCTGAGTACGGCCCTTAGGCTGTTTACTTTTGGCAAGATTTAGTTTCTCTCTTTTTCCGTTTTGAGTTATGGTTTAGTTCATTAAGTGGTACATTGAAAACAAGAGTGGTACCCATTACCAAAGATACAAGCGCAAAATACTAGTCCTTTTGTGGTTAACAAGGAACTTTTTCGCAAAAGTGTGTTGGGGCCACGTGCCACGTGAGGCGTCGGTCCATCATGGTCGCCCATAATCAGTAAGGCAGTAAAAACGAGTACTAAGATGCAATCTAGTTAAGAGACGCTGTTCTATTCCTGTAAACCACAAAGCGTCAAAGCATAGATCTTTAGAATTGCAATTTCAAGTGAAACTTACCACTTTCCTGGTATGCTTAGACCTATAAGTCTCGCAACATTTTGTAATGCACTTCAATAGGAGTTTGTCCCAGAACTTATTAGCCAGCCTAGAACCTTCTTTCCTTTTTTATAATTTTTCCTTCTTTTTCATTTCCAAATAATTAACTCCATACGAAAGCTATCACATGTGTGGTAAGTTTAGAGAAGTAACCGATAAGTCCTGCAACATTTTCTGATGCACTAAACTGAGAGTTTGTCCCAGAACTTCTTTGACAATTTCTTCCCTTTCCCATTCTTCGTTCTTTTTGCAAGAGTTTTATTCTTTTTCGCGTACGTTTAATAGTTTTACTCTTTATTTCATAGTAATAGTGAATCATCAATTTCATGCGAAATTTACTGTTTTTTACAACTTTTATACTACTGGCTCATAAATCCTGCAACATTTTCCTACACTTTTCAACGAGACTTGGTCCCAGAACTTGTTTAACAGCCTAGTACCTTCTTTCTTTTTCCCAATTTTTTTACTCTTTTCACAAGACTTCCCGAGTTTCCTTCTTCATGTCGTAATGCTTATCCTTCATCCCACATTAAGTCATAAAGCCTGGCACATTACCATTGTTAATACTTACCCTTCATCGCCGGTCGTAATTTGACGGCAGCGTACGGTGCTAATTTCACTCTTGCGCAAGTTTTCGTTTGCTTAAGCGTAAGGTCAGTTGCTGTTTATCCAGTATCAACATAAACTTTGCCATCAACTGGATTCACCACGCTCTGTGTACCAAGCCCAAGGTAAAGCACGTAAAATGTCCAACGCGGTTTACACGGAATCTTCGCTTCTTCAGCTAAATATTTAGTTTCCCCACCTTTCAGTGTCAGCACCTACAAAGTCTGAAAGGCCAACGTTTCTATTTTTAGGTGTTAAGTCCGTCAATCTCCGCGATCTGTGCTTATTCTTCCTCGTGTAATCTGGGCGGAGGGGAAGCTGGGATTTTCTAACGGTTCGCTGAACATATGCCATGCTCATCAGAGGGCTCTTAAGGGCGTGGCTCTAGCGGCGGCTTGTGTGTGCCAGTCGTAAAGAAAGCCTTTTGCATTCAATCACCGTCCTTAACTTCCCCTTAATCCAAAAAAAGTTGACAAAAACGGATATGAACCCAGAAGTAAAACTGAAAGGGTAAAAAAAAAAAAAATTGCCCAACACTTTTACCGCCCTGAAAGTGTTTCTCCTCCTCTGGGCCAGCAAGATGGCTAACTTGGCCTTGGACTACATGGATTTATCCTTGTTATCTCCTATTTGTCTTCTCCCACCCTCCTACAAAACTTCCCTCTCCGCCCTGGCTTTTTTCTTTTTCTTTTTTTCTGTATTGTAACCAGCGTTTTTTGTCGATAGTTTTTCTACAGGTTTCGTGTGTAAGCGAAAAGGCCTTGTAATTCGTCTCATATCCAATAACCCCCCTTGCGACAGCACTTCTAGTTCAAGTTAAAATCTGGCGTCGCAGACAGGGCCAACCATGAAAAAAGAACGAGGATGGCGTCATCGAATTCGTTAATGGAGCCTGGCTGGTAAGACCATGGTTAATTAGGCACCATTATGCTCATTAACCAGTTCATTAAGATCAACGAAAGGATATCAGAAACCGTGGCCCGCCACGTGGCCCGTGTGGAGATAAGAGCGCCAGGTTCCACCGCAACAAAAACAAACGCGCCCGCCCTCTTTCGAGTGGCGCGCACACTACCGGGTGCCACGAGTCCTCGCTAATGGACGATACAACTTAAAATCCTATTAACACTATTAGTACATGATGATATACTTTTTTAAAAAAATAAGATATGTTGAGATCTTTGAGAAATCTTAGAGAGAAATCGGAAAGGTTCCGGTGTTTATATTTTTCTCATTGAGGACAATGCAAATTAATATGGAAAATAGCGTAAAAATTGCGAACACTATAGCTCTTCTCTTTTTCTAAGTTTTTGTAGTCAAAACATTCTTTTGACGTCTGAGATTCGAATTCAAGGGAAAAGTTAAAGTGAAAAGTCGCCATGGAATTTCGCTTTCGCTTCTTACGTATTCTTTTCCTTTCTTAATTTTTCTTTGATTTTCTTAAATATTCCTTTTCTTAAACACTATAGCTCTTCTCTTTTTAAGCCTTTATTGTCAAAACATTAAATTTTCTTAAAAATGTTTGTTAAATATTCCTTTTCTTAAACACTATAGCTCTTCTCTTTTTAAGCCTTTATTGTCAAAACATTAAATTTTCTTAAAAATGTTTGTTAAATATTCCTTTTCTTAAACACATATAGCTCTTCTCTTTTTTAAGCCTTTATAGTCAAAATATTCTTGATGTCTGATATTCGAACTCATGGCAAAATTAAAATGAAAAGTCGCAATGGAATTACGCTTTCGCTTCTTACGTATTATTTTCCTTTCTTCATTTTTCTTTGATTTGTTAAAAACTTCGATTCTTTTTATTTTCTTTCGATTTTTTATTTTCTATTACTTCTTGTTAAGTTTAAAGTATTTTATTATCGTAAAGTATTTATTAAGTAATTTTTATTTATGAAATATTAGTAAGTAATTTTCATTTATTAAGTATTTATTAAGTATTATTAAGTACTTATTAAGTATTATTAGGCATTAATTGGCATTTTTACCTGTTTTAATATTTTATCATTCTGTTTTTTTCATATTTCCTTTCAGTGTTTTTTTTGTTCTGTTTTTCAAGTCCAGTGTACGCTTGTGTCCTTTATTTCCACTCATTGCATTGGTTTAACTTGTCATAGTAATTTATAGTACGTTTGTTTTCGTTCCTTCTTAGATTTGTTACTGTAGCACAAAAAGTATCCGATTTTTTGTTTCAATTTGTTCTGAAACTACAATAAATATTACTGCCTTGTTTAGAGCACATTCATTTTAGCCAAAGCAAGTTTAATGAAGGAAAGTTATACTCGCGTCTATAAAAACTGGTACGTTAGTAGTGTCTTGGCGCTAGCCAACAGTACCCATTTTTTACGGGAGTTGGAGCGCGTTGACCTCGCCTTACGCGGCGATACCGGTCCATTTTCCCGCGCAAAGCGAGGTACCATGCCTGTAGACTTCATTGTTTTCGACCAAAAACGTTAAAAAAATCAACAAATCACGAATTCCTTTCGCCTTATTTTCACCTTTGCATTTCTTTATCAATAATGTACTCAATGACTTTATGTCCGTATATGATCAACTTTTGTATTTAAAAATTCCATTTAGCTAGATTTTCTTTGGAACTTTATTTTTATTTTGTGGATTTGCGAGTAAAGCCTGCAACTTGCATCTAGTTCATTGAAATGAAACGTCACTCACGTGGGCCCCTGATCAGTGGCTCCGAATGATTGTGGACATGTCGAGTGTCCTGAATCGGGGTACCGCAAAAGGGGCGGGTTCGCCTCGTTAGAAAGAGCTTAAAAGCCACTGCGCAATTGCCAGTGACCTTCTACACAACAGTGTGGTGATCAACTTTATGCCACTTTTACAACTCGTCCGACTCCGGGAGGTCCTCGCGGGCCAAACCGTTCTAATGGATCGAACTCCGCACTTGACCTCGTTGGCAACCGAAGCTGCGACTCGTTAACAAGCCGCCCCGAAACACGACACAACAGAAAAAAAGAGCTCGATTACTTCTTGTTGGTTGCACAAGCCTTGGAAAGTTTATTTGCAAACGCTTTTACTCCCAACAGAGTGATACATTTTAAACTTTATTGCCCAGAAACTTTTCGCCCCAGATTTGGCACGATCTGGCACACGGAGAAATTTCCCATAATTATTTCAACCATATATCATACTTCAGTCTAACTTTGCTTTTCACAATCTTTCTCCAGCAGCTTCCCTTAATTTTTTTAATTAATTAGCGAACAATTTAAAAGAGCAATAGGAAGGGATAATCATTGCAAAGGTCAAGTCATTCATTAGACGCTTTTTTTTAGGGACGGGGACTCGTCAAAGGAAAACAGAGCTCGATTGTTGATGTTAGTCGAGGTAAATAGTTAGTTTAATGATGATACTGTCATCCCGGATATAGTGGCGGCTTTTCAGATCGTCGTGAGGAAAGCCTAAGCCCACGCATTCGTGATTGTCGCCGGACGCGGGACGTTTCCAGTTCCATTCGGAGCACAGAATCTGGCGAGGAAGGGAAAAAAGAAGAAATATAGAGGGGAAATGTCATTAAATTGTCATCACAGAGGAGCAATTCGTAAGGATGCGCAGAGAGACAAACTCGTGGCCGACCTTCGCCGGATTGAAAACGGAGAAACTTACGAGCCAAGGCCAGGAAAACTTGTGAAAACGCTCTTGGATCAAGGTTTGGGGCCAAAGCAAACAGCAAAAGACACTTGTAGGGTTTTGCTGGGGAAATTAGGGGCAACGTATGTACAGTTGACAGGAAAAGTGGGTATTTAGCGCCCAAGGCAGCCTTGAAATCTCGCTATGATCATGGGTACAGACTTGAGTGTAGTTTATGGGCTCAAAATTGGAAGGAATTGAAGTTATGGAGCATCAAGCTTGAATAATGCCACCAGATGTTGCAGTGAAGCAAGATCTGCCCAACTGGTCAGGTTCTGGTAGCAATTGACCCTTGCTACGAGCCTCATCAGTGTAAATTGACTTTTTTAGTATCTTTTATTTCAATAAGTTTGAATAATCACTTATCTTTCAATAAGTCAGTGTTACTCTACTGAAATGTACACTGTACAGGAGATTTTCGTACAAATTTTCAGAGGAAAGCTTGATTCGTGGCGTTTTAGCTTGTTGGACGCCCAAAGGCTGCATTTAGTCTCAATTATAGCCAGTAGATGGCATTAAGTGTTTCCTGTTTTGTTGCCGTGTAGTTTTGACTTGAGTGTAGTTTATGGACTCTGAATTGAAAGGAGTTGAAGTTATGGAGCATCAAGCTTGAATAATGCCACCACATGTTGCAGTGAAGCAAGATTTGCTCAACTGGACAGGTCCTGGTAGCAATTGACCCTTGCTGCGAGCCTCATCGCCGTAAATTGACTTTTTTTGCATATTTTATTTCAATATGTTTCAGTAATCATTTATCTTTCAATAAGTCAGTGTAACTTTACTGGAATGTATACTGTACAGGAGATTTTCGTACAAATCTTAAGAGGAACGCTAGATTCAGGTCGTTTTAACTTGTGGCCGCAATTAGTCTAAATTACAGCCAGTAGATGGGGTTAAGTGTTTCCTGTTTTGTCGCCAAGCTAACACGGTTTATCTCATCATTTTCTTACGGGTTCGCGTTCTCTTACTCAGGAAAAGCGAACTTGAAGCCTTGAGTAAACCACAGTGAGATTTAAGAAAGCCTTTTTCTGGCTTTGGTTGAGCATAAACACATCTTAACGACTGCGCATCTCCGCCTGGCACGTGGTCGGTTGACGGTGGGCGTGGGTAAAGTGACACATTCTTCTGTGATGCTTATAGAATGTTTAGAAGTTTAACGTCGTCCTATGGACAAAGTACGACCCAATTTTGGTAACACGTCGCTAAAGTCGCGCTCTTACCTTGAGCCACGTCACAACAAACACTGGCATGACGGATAAAAAAGAATAAAATGGCTGAAAAGTGAGTCAGGAAGCTCCAGTTTCAACTGAGCGTTGGAGTGTGAACTAATTGGACAGTCAAGCGTGTTGACAAGTTGGGGAAACTACTGCGAAGAATGTTGGGCAGTATATATTTAGAAACTACTCAAACACTGGCAATTCCGGAGTCTCGTCAACAGAATTGCCCAGAAAATCATCTTAAATTATTCGTGTAAAAAATCAATCAAGTTAAGTTGATATTCCCGATATAATCATAGAATATGATCTTACTTGAGGATCCCATATCCTTGAAACAATATCTTGGGGGCTGACGGACTGGTCAATGACGGTGATTCGGTGCTTCAGCGTAAAAGGCCATTCCAGCGCTTCGTCATATTCGCCCTTTGGGGTGGGAGGTGGGGCGGGAGCACACCCACACGCGTGGTTCCAAGATAAATCGTCGTTATCGGGCAAATAAACGTTACATCCGTTTACACACAGACATAAGAAAGGCAAACAAACAAACGAGAAAGAGTCATGTTAGCTTAAGAGCGGGGAAAAAGTGGGTGGCAAGGTGGCTCAAGGTTTTCAATTTCAGACAGTTTACTTTGGTCAATCCCACGTGAACGTAAACATTCTGCCCGTTCTGCCGCGGGTAGATCCGCAAGTACATCATATACCCGTACGTAAACACGTAGAAGGACGGCGAACGCAAAGACCGGCGGGCACCCCAGCTGTTAATCTTGTAATCCATGTCGAATATCTAAACAGACATACTCGTAAAAAAACATATGGCGAAGTCTTGGCGATTTTCAGAATTCTTCAAATTTGTTTTTATAATTCGGTTATTTTTTTTAAAAAAAATAAAGTCTTTGATAGTGAAATTAATTTAGAAATTGTTAAACATTCTGTTTTTAAAGAATTGTCTAACGTTTATTTATAATGTGAAGAAGTTACCTTTTTTCAGATTTCTTTGAGTTTTCTTCCTTTATTCAGAATCTCTCTTAGGTTTATTCTAAATTTCTGGTAGGTTTGTTCAAAATTTCTCTCACATTTCTTTAGCATTCTCAGATGTCTTCAGTTTTAGACATTTGAGAAGAAAAAATACAAATGTAAAAAATAGACATATTTTGAAGACCTTTTAAACTTTTTTTAAACTTTATCTCATATTCTTTCATAGAAACTCTATGGTTTCTTTGATAATGAAATTCTTTTAAAAATTGTTATACATTGCTTCCACATCTCTTGTGTTTCTCAATAATTCTCTCACGTTTGTTTGAAATGTTAAGAAACTCAAATTTTTAAGATTTCTTAAGATTTTTCTCTTTTTTCTTCAAGATTTGCCTTAGGTTTCTTCAAAAGTTATCTCACATTTCTTTAAAATTCCTCAGATGTCTTGAAAATCGGTCATTATTTTATATTTATCTCACAAATCTTTCATAGAAGATTCTAAGGCTTCTTTGATTTTAAATTATTCGTACAGTTCCCAAAAATTGGTTTCAAATTTCTCACATTTCTTATATCAATAAAATTCCCTTAAGTTCCTTTTAAATGTAAAAAATATTCTTTCTACATTTTCCATATCTTTCTTTCAAATTCTCGCTGAATTACACAAAATATTCATAAAAGGCGCGAAAAGATTACCCAATAAGGTTAGTTCTAAAAAATAAGTAAAAGACTGGAAAGAAAAAGGTGGTAGGGTGACAAGGCCACGCCTACCTGCCAGTAGTAGGTGAAGACGCGTTTGCCACTTTCTAGATGAATAGAGCTGTTAAATTTGTCCATTTCTAATTGCCGGGGATTGGAAGTCGGCTCTTCTTCATCGTCAGGATCCGCGCCAGTACTGGCCACGCCCTCGGGTGATACCAGCGGTCGTTTGGGAACCGTTGGTACGGCTACGAAACTGGTATTTCTGCTGAGACTTCCGTCTACGAAGAAACAACTGTGTCAGTGAAAATTTCGGAAAGGACGGAAAAAAGCGTTTCTTACTTTCCCGGGGGAGCAGGGGACCTTCCACAGAGCCATTCGGGCCGGTACCGGGATTGCTAACACCTGGGGCAAAGACCGATACCGCAGAAGACGTTTTGGGGCACAGATGGACCGCTTCGGTTAATTCGGCGACAGCGCCGTGTAGTTTGCGATTGGCGCGTTTGTATTGAGCTTCTTGTTGGGCTAATTTGTCTTCTATGTTGAGAATCATAGTCTTGATCACGTTGAATTGATCCGCGAGCTGAGTGGCCAAATTGTGCAACGTGTCCGTGAGTTCTCCTTGGATAGAAACACAGAAGGTTTAAATACAACGTAAACACGGTACTCAAGTTACGGCAGAAAAGACGCTGGGTCTATCGGTTTTATGGATTATGTCGATACCTGGCGATACTTAATTGATATACAATGTTTAGAAGCACAGTTTTCATGAAAAAAGATACTAGAGCCAAAGTTCCTATTGCTGACGCCAGGGCAGTTGCGCGAGCGGTGTGTGGTAGCCTGCAGCCAGGCTTTCTGAATAAGAAATTTCATTGTTGCCCAACGCTGTATAGTTAGTTGCTAACGCTATGGTATGAGGGCGAGCGGTGTCCTGCGGTTTGCTCTTTCGAACGTTCCGTGACCTGCAGCCAGGCTTTCCAAATAGGAAACTTTCATTGTTGCTCAATGTCCTGTTGCTAACGCCATGGTAGTTGGCATGCTCTCTCAAACCTTCCGTGATCCACGGTAAGGCCTTGGCAATTGTAAATTTACTAGTTCATCAATTTGAGCGTTGTTCTTAAATTTGGACCATTTTTCTATCCTGGGGAATTTTTATAAATCTGAAAAAAGTTTCTATCTTACTTAAGACTATTATAACAAGAATAATTACGGACATGACAAAAGTACATTAAAAACTGGTACAAGCGTAGTGTAGGAACACTATAAGCAGTACCACTTTCTTATGGACAAGGAGGGGTAGACCTCGCCTTACGCGCAAAAAAGTGGTGCATTCTCCCGCACAAAGCGAGGTACCATGCTCGTAAATCAATTCCGTCTTCCCAGTTGTGCTAAAATCATACGAAAGCCATCGGGAAGACATACTGGAATTACAGCTGCTGCTGCCCCCTTGTTGCAGCACGTTGGAGGCGGCGGCCTGGGCGGTGGCCAACAGTTCTTGGCTACTGATGCGACACGCGGCATAACTTTGTACTTCAGCATTCTGGGACTGCGCCACCGCGTCCAGTTGCGCTTGCAATTCTTGCAACGCGTTGCTGGCCCCGCCGCGCGGACGGGACGGGGTAGCTTGTCCGTACTGGCTCAGCGTCACTACCACCACGATGACCACCACGCACCCAATGTCCCAACATAGCCTGGGGCTACTCATAATTGCACACTCACTCGGAAACTGTTCGTCACGCAAAATGGCTGCATGGACTGCAGCTCAGACATTCTCCGTCGCGTCCTTCCAAAGACAACAAACCATCTTTTTTTTAGAAAGATTTCGTTCTGGCCGCAAGGGGATGCACTAGTTGCACACGTCCAGGTGGTGGTGGGAGGAACAGTGGCAAAAAAAGGGCGGGCGGAGTTTGTGAGAAACTGTGGACTAATAACGGAGGATGCGTGGATGCGTATGGTTCGAAAGTCCGAGTTTGGCAGAAATGTGGCGAAGGCGGACCCCAAACTCCGCCGCAGGGGGGAAAAAGCTGTTCTTGGCTCGACTATTTATAACGTTGGCTTGCCGTCGACCTCTCGCGCTCACGCGGTGAGTCAGCGGAGGCCGCGACGCCATCTTGCTTCTGCTGTCGAGCTATTGCTGCGGGGAGGGGCAAAGAATTTGCGAGGCTTTTGACCGTGACACGTAAACCTGTCAGCGTGTCGCAATTTCTGCCTGAATTTAAGAGGGCACTATATCTCCCTCCGTGGGGGGGGGGGAGGGAGGAGGAGAGAAAAAATACGCAGCAATGCGAGAACAAAACAGCGCTTTACGGATGAATTCCGCCAGAGCTTTATTCTCGGACTTCCGTAGAATAACAGCTGGGACACTTCGAACCTTTGCTAAGTCACGGAGATCTTGTGATTTCTAAATGCGAATTCTGGAGTTTTCTTTTCCTTCTTTTTGGATTTCGTTGGTATGTTCTTCCTTATTTTTTTTCTGGATTATTCTATTTCAGTTCGTTTTTATGCACTATATTTTGTATTTATTTGTAATTGTGTTTTCAATCCATATTGGCATTTAAATTTATTTTTCCTTTTTAGATTGCGACTTATATTGTTGTTCGTTAATCTTGTAATCCACGTAGAAGCTCTTGGCAGAAATGCTCTTGCAAATTACGTAAAAAGGATCTTTGAATCTCTCTTTTCCTTTTTTCAACATTTATTCTTAATCTCTAATGTTTCTTTGATATGTAAGTTGAATTCGAACATTTTCTAAATCTCCTACTAATCTCAGGAAATTATGTCTATATTTTTCTAGACTTCCTTCAAAAGTTTTCTAAAATTTCTTCAGAATTTCTTGTTCTCAAAGTTTCTTAAAAGTTTTCTCAAAGCGTTCCAAAATTTCTCATTTTTAACAAATTTCTTCTAGATTTCTCTAACATTTCTTCAAAATTGATCTTAAGTTTCTGAAAAATTTATCATTTTTAACGACGATGTTTAAGATTTCTTTGATTTGTAATAGTGTCGTTCTGTATTTCCTTTTACATTTCTTCAGAATTTGCAATTGTTGTTTGTTGGTTTTATCGTTATTTGTATAGTTGTTGTTCACGTTCCAATATTTCGAGACTATTAGAGAGTGGCATTTTTTCAGTTTAAAAACGTTGGGGAATACGTTCTAGGCATACACTTTGGCGCCGAACGCTTAAATTGTCTGGACTCCGCCCATCGTAGTCGTCGGTGTTGATTTTTGATTTTTATTCGCACCCAGATCTCACATTTGATTTCTTTTTAAATTGATTAAAATGTAAATCAAATTTAGAAAGTAACCTTTGCTGTTTTAAAAGCGATTTTCTCTTATTTATTTTCGTTGGTCTTGCTTTGGAAACTTGCCAGCCTATGAAACAGTACGGCATCGCAGCCAGCCGGAAGTCCGACATTGTTTTCTGCTCCAAATTTTGAATCTATATAAAAAGTCCAACCTTCTTAATCCTCAAGTTTTCGTGGCGTTAACTGAAGCTATTTTCATTCAACTTATCCACTTTGGGACATTGTCTCTTTTTGCAAGCTTTTGAACCTCAAACAACTATCTGGCAACGCCGCAACCTTTAAATCGACGGCGTTATTTCTGTCCAAGTTGAAAGCTTGCACTGTGCTAAATCAGTTTGTAAAGTTTTTTAAAGCTTGTTTCGATTTAAAGTACACAACTTTTCTGTATCATATCATTTATACAAAATAAAAGATTTATTCTGACAGTCTAAGAAACAATTGGACCAAAACTGGCAACGCAGCACACCGGAAATCGAACGCACATTGTTTTGGTAGAAAGTTTGAAGCGTGCTGTCGAGCTTGTTGTCAACCCCCTTGGAGCTTCAAGTTTCCCCAAGTGAGCTTTCTCCTTACAAACGTTGGTGACAACTCACAGAAACCATTGTTGTAAGTCTTGTGTTCATTAAGCAACACCATAGAGTGCTTTTTAGCGTTTTTTTAATCTTAAAATTCATTGTTCGATCTTGATATATTTATCGCTTTTTTTTCGCATTTTAGATCCAGGAAATGCCTCATGGAAAAGGAGGAAGAAATTGCAACGCAAGTTTCCAGTCAGACAGACATTCTCAGTCAAGAGAAGAATTGAATATGGATCATTCGGGAGGGTTTGAAGATTTCGAACCTGACGATCCTACCCTTTTCGTGGGCAACATTCCTCTCCACTTTACAGAAGTATTATTTCATGAATTTCCCTTACGTTAAAAATCATTACGTCGTTTTAAATGTTATTGTCATTCTCTTCATGTCAATTGGTGCTTTTTCGTATTAAAGTAAATTTTAAATTAAATATTAAAATAATTTTTTTTAGGATGATGTGGCTGAGCTGTTTGGGCGAATAGTTCCAGTTGTCGGTGTCAATTTGAAAACTGGCGGTCGACCCAATTCCCAATACGCCTTTGTGCAACTTGAATGTTTTGAGTAAGATTTTTATACTTTAGTCCAGATTCAGCTTCTAAAATGATTATTCATCAAATCTCTAATGATTTGCTTCCTGTTCGACTAATTTACTATCCTTTCTTGTTTTTCTTACCTGATTTTCTTCTGTATCGTTTCTAATGTTACTGTCAGTATTAAACTATTCGACGTAGTACGTCTTTAAAAAAAAAAAATAATTAAACTATCAATTTTAGTTAAATATAAGCCTTCTCTGGGTTAATAAACTTGTAGGTTCTATCGGAACGTTACAATTTTATGAAAAATTCGTTTTCATTCGCTTTTTAATCATTTGTATTACAAGTCTATATACAAGGAAACAAAAATAGATTCTAATAAAATATAAAATAATTATTCGCTTCCCTTTCGTCGAATATAAACTGTTTTTCTTTTCATTAAATATAAGCTATGTCTGGTTATTAAAAATTGTAGGTTCTATTTGCTGCGCTCCAATTTTTTTTTATTCCTTTTCGTACGCTTTTTAACAATTTAAAATACAATTTCACAACGAAAAAAGATTTTAATATAATATGAAACGTTTTCATTTAATTGCAGGGATTGTTTGAGTGCCATTGAGGAGTTTGACCATCATCCAGCATTCAAACTGAACGTTCGGTTTGCTGAACGACGACGCCCACAGGCTCACAATGCGCCAGAAGTTCGCAGAACCCCGTGTTCCCTTTGTGGCGCTCCAGCGAGTTTATTTTGCAAACGCTGTGGCGTGATCTACTGCTCGCCGATCTGCCAGAAGTTTGATTGGCCGAACCACAGGCCCAACTGCGTGTCGCCAGAGCCGCTCCAGCCATTCCCACCTATCGCCAAGCAAGCTCCGCCCAATCCTCCAGCGACAATGAATCAAAATACTCGCTCTTTCGGTGGCGTTGGAGCAGGTGGGACGTCATCCAGCAGCAATGGCTACCAGCGGCCTCCAGATCCAAATAAATTCAGTTCTGCTGCCACCACGGCCCATCAGCCGAGGAATGGCAACAGCAATGCGTTTGGGGCGAGCCCAAATCCCAGACCAGCCTCAACAGCTATGGTGGGAGGAGCCAAAGCGAAAGAGAATCTTTATTCCGGCGGCCGGAACGTTCACAGTGGAACTCAGAATCGGCCCAATGCGTAAGCCAACTATTATTTTCTTTACTTAACGTTACTTTCATCAATGCTTATCAATAAGTAATGTTCTGAAACAAATTTGAGAAAAAGTACCGTTACTTACTGTTTTTTTATGTTTTTTTAATCAATTTCTGAAAGTTTTTATTCTCAATATGTAAATATGTGCTCTTTTTTGTATAATAGGCGTGGTGATGCTCAAGGAAGAGAAGAAAACCGAGAAGAGGAATTGGCGGAATTGCAGCCGCTAGTCTTGCCCAAGACAGGCAAATTTAGGGTACATTTTGCTTTCCTTTTTAGCGAAATAGAAAAAACGGGTACCAGAGGAGCATATTGTCCTATTACAGTGTACCAGTTCTTTGTGGACGTGAAAGGGGATTCCTAGCTTTATGCGGATATTGCTTTGTTTATTTCACGCTCAAAACGAGGGTCTGTTCTCGTAACTTCGCAATTTTCTGGAAAAAATTGTGACAGCACATTTTCGGGATAATAACATGTAAAAAGAGCACCTTTGGGTAGTCTTCGTGTTACGCGGGGATCACTTACGGCGGATAGGTACACTAACCCCGCGTAAAACGAGGGTTGTATGGGGAAAACGCTTTTTGAAAGTCTTTATTTTTGTTATCATCATTAATTCATACTTTTCACCTATTTAATTTACTTAAGGCGTGTTCTTTTTCTCAGTCTTTTTCATTTTTGTCTATTTATTTGTAATTTATTATTTCATTCTTTAGTTTACATTTCAATTTTTATGTTTCGAATTTCTTTACTTTTTAATTTTTTTTGGACTAAATGTTAAAAAAAATTAATTAATGGGTAATGTCACATAGGTTACGGTCGTCCATGTTGTTAATCCTCAAGAAATCTGGGTACAACTGGACAAAAATACGGCTGCGCTGGAAGATATAAGTGTAAACCTCATGAAATGCCAAGGCAATGTGTTACGAAACCCGCAAGTAGGTGATTACTGCCTAGCGCCGTACAGTGACGGCACTTTGTAAGTATAACTGTCTAAATCTTCTGTACAAACTGTCCTAATTGTTTTATTGTTGTATCTTAAGGAATCGAGGCGTAATTGAAGGCGTCCGCGGACAGCAAGCCAAAGTATTTTACGTGGATTTTGGCAACTCCGCAGTGGTGGAATTAAGTGGCTTACGGACTTTGGGTGCCCAATTACGTCGCCAGGCTTGCCAAGCCGCCAAGATCGGTTTAGCGGGCATTGTCGGCGACTTCCGCCATTTGACCACCAGCGACATTGACTCGCTGGTGGAATTCGTTATGAATACCGAAGAAGACAGTGATATTCTTTTGTTAGACGTCGAATTGATTAACCAGGTAACTTTTCCAGCGTTTTTTTATTGTCTTGTCTGTTTTTTGCTTATACTGTATTTTTATTTTTATTTTTAGGAAATCAGTGGAGTTCCTCAAGTGATCCTGACTGATTTAGAAGGGCTGGTTATCAACGAAGTATTGCCTCAGTTAATTCCTGCCTTGAGTCAAGATCAACCTGAACCCAAAAGCATTCCCGTAATTTTCTTAGACTTACTAAAATAAATGTTAAAGTTAATGTCGGGCTCAATTAGATGGATAGTGAAACTCAGCTAGCTGCTGAGCAGCAACCCGAGTCCTCTAAAGGTGAACTTTCATCTCCAGGCCGTCGGGAGAATGCAAAACCGGAGCTTGGTGCGGATGACGTCCCACCTGCTTCTTTTTCTTCCAAAGTTGAGCCAGTTCTCGCACAGTCCGAGGAGAAAGCGTTTCTTTTAGACGACAGTCAAACTCCAACTAAGTAAGGAAGATTTAGATTGCAAAATGTCAAGAGATTAAAACTCTTTATTGCAAAATTTTAGAGAAGCATCGAACGTAGGATCAGCCAGTCAGGTGGATGACGTAGCACCTGTTCCGAAGACTAGCAAAATGCAGAGTTTGCTTCAAGATCTTCACTCCAAAGCAGCTCGCAAGCAACTAGGCAATACGTAAGATCAAATTTTTGTATTTATTTCGCTTTTACTAATTGGTTTACGGAAAAAAGTGTCGATGATTGGAAGCCTCGTCCAATTGCTCCAAACGTACAGGCTGACGTCCCACCTGGCCCTATTTCCACTGACATGGACACTGTAGCGCAAAATTTGGATTCAGTTGCCATTGCTGAAGAATCTCACGACACGTAAGAGCTGCAGATTTCCTTGTAGTTGATGTTACTAACTGTTTTTGTAAATGTAGGCCCATTTTCGAGGCGCCTCCCTCAAAAACGCAGGATGACGTCCCACCTGCCCCCAAAATGCCAGAAACTGGAAATCTACCTAATTCTAACGACTTTGATGAAGCCGATGAGGCACTGAACAAGAAGTATGTCCATTCCGTAATATTTTGAGCAGTTTTGCGTATTTTTACATTTTATTTCCGTCGTGAACAGAATAGTAATGTTGTCAAGCATGGCGCGCGTTAAATTGGACCGTCCGGAGTATTCCGTGTCGTTGGTTTCCGCGCCGCGCATTCCGGAAATTGCTGTCCAAATCTTTTCGTCTGTGATAGTCAACGCCTTGAAGGCGGTTCAGAAAGCTTTGGTTAATTGTGAGCTTGAACCGGTTTTGAATCGGGTGCCCGTGGTGGGCGAAGTTTTGGCCGCCAAATTCGACGACGGCGATTGGTTTCGGGCAGCCGTGGATGAAGTTCGTCTCCAACAGAAGGAAGTCGAAGTCACATACGTGGATTATGGTAACAGCGCCAGCGTCAAGTTTCAAGACTTGAGAGAATTGCCCGAAGCTGCCATTCAAGTAATACCAAAATTTCCGTCTGTAGCTGTTGTTCAGTTTTTACGGTCTTTGTTCCTTTTTAGCGTCCCATTTGCTGTCATAACGTAAAACTGGATGATGTACCTGAAAATTGTTTCACAAACTGCCAAGTGGTAGCGCTAATCGCGGAGAATATTGACGTAGCCTTTGATATGAATGTTGTAAGCCCATTTTCTTTACTTTTTTGCCTTGTTTTATTTTTATTCTTCAATATCTTTCACTTTCAACTAGAAATTTTAATTCTTTCGCAATGTACGTAAAAATGTGGTACGAGTTTATAGGTGTTTGCGTAGCAAATGTACCAGTTTTTTAAAGACATTTAAGCTCATGTACAAATTTCTACGTAGAAAACTGCCATTGTACAAACGAAATGAGAAAGTTAGGACACGTTAAAGATTAGTCCATTCTTGTATTTTTGTCACGTTCTGTTTTCAACTTATTCATTTATTTCGTTTTTCTTTTATTATTTATTATTTTATATACAAAAAAAAATATTTTCCCCTTTCGTAGGTTGATGCAAGCGTAACTCCGCCTCTTGTGGACTTGGATAACTCGGAAACGGGCAAATCCTTAGCGACAACTGTACGCGAAATCCTCTCGCCGAAGGCGAAACCGGCGTTCCGCCCACCTCGCATGCCACCTACCGGCAGAAGGTTGCAAACCACGCCTGCTAGTACACCCCAGAGTCCTTCGCCTACTCCTGATCCTTCCTTGTGTGATACACCTCTAAACCATCCTATTCTGCCCGTTGTTGAAGAAATTACCGTTCCTACGCCTGAAAGTACGCCCCTTTTTTAATTAGCGAACTCTTTATACGATTTTATCGTGTTATTTCTTCAAATTACAGTTCCCGAAGAAACCCAACCCCCGAAACTCATAATTGAAATACAGGATGACGTGGTGAAACAGGAACTGCAGGAAGCTGAATTGGAAAAACCTGTGATGGAAATCAAACCTGAAGAAACTGTGATCGAAGCGCCTTTGGAAGGTAATAGTGAATATTTTGATCGATTTATGTTTCATTACTATACCAAACCAGGATCTGAAAAGGTGAACTTGCCTGTTTACGCTGTAAACTGAGCGAAAACGTGTGAAAAGTTGTTTCAACGTCAAAGTTTTCTTAGGAGATTATACATATTTTTCTTATTTCCATTTTTCAGTTAAAAACAGCGAACCGGAAGACAAATCCTCTAAAGATAAAGTCGATGGTAAATTCGTCTTAAATCTCTTATTTCCTTTAGATCTTGAACACTTTCCTGTAAAACTTGCAGGATCTTTGTGAGAAATCTTAATTTTTTTCATGTTTAGAGCCAGTCAAGAGGTTTTGGCACACGGAAAGTCACTTCTCGCTCCCAAGTCAAGGCCGAGATTTGGAATTGATGGTCAATCGCGCAGACGATCCCAGCCAAGTCTTTTTAACTCTTCCCAAAGAAGAATATTTGCAAAAAGTGGACGAATTGGCCCACCAGATGGCGACCTATTGCGAAACAACGGCCGCGGATCCCACGTACTGTCCCGAATCGGGCGAAATTGTCGTGGCATATTGTGAGGAATGTAAGAATTGCAGAGAAATTTTGTTTGGTTTCCCCTTTTTTATGATCTTTCATCACTTCGGGCGTTATACTTCATTTGTGTGTGTTTATGCTCGTATTTAGATCAAGAGTGGTCGCGAGCGTTCATTGTATACGAAGAGGAGGAGTTCGACCTCTTTCAAGTCGTGTTTGCGGATTTTGGCAACCAGGAACAAGTTCCATTGGCCAAGATTCGACCCATTCCGGAGCGTTTTATGGAACTGCCGTTGTTGGCAGCGACGTGTCATTTGAAAGGTGAGGCAAAGACTTTTCGAGAGAGTTCTTTGAAGTGGGAAGTTCATTGTTTTCGTTTGTAGGGTTGGATAACGCTAGTGAAGAAGTGGCGCAAAAGGTGAAAGAGCTGTTGCCGCAACATTCGCTTGTGGTAGGCCATATTTTGGGCTGCCACGAAGCTTATTACGAAGTCGAGATTCCATCCGTGGTGGAAGAACTCCAGAAAGCGGGCTTAATGTAGAATTTCATAATGAACAAAGAATGTTGTCTCGCTTGGTTACCGTTTGGTATGGGGTAAATCAACGTCGTTGGGAAAAATGGGCTTCCAAGTACGCTAAGTTAGGGGTACGATGCAAGGAAGTATTAGGAGAGTGAGTGCTGGAGAATGTGGAGTCGTTATCAAAGTATTTTCCTCCATATTTTAACGCCACCGAAGCTTCGCGCACTTGGAAGCCCATTCTTCCCAACAGTTGCTCGACGAAATTTGAAATGAATGTAAAACGTAGCGGCGTGGACAATCTTCTGTCTTTTTGTTTGGTTTTAAGCGCCACTGTTGTTATAAGGTTGATATGGTCATTGTTGACGAGTTGTTGCTTGCCAATACGAAGTAGGAGGCATTTGTTTTCTTATTATTCTCAGCAAAAGTGAGTTTCCGTGTTAATCGGATACAAACGGAGTGAGTTCTATTCCGCGAAGAAATATTTTATTTTAATCCAGATATTCTAATACACTTAATACAATTCTAGGAGCATTTTGTGTATTCGTTGTAGCTATGTAAAAGTTTTTTTTGCTGTAAAACTCATTCTTGTTCGTCGATCTCACGAAGCCGACGAAATTTCATTCTTGGCGGCAAGATACCGTGTTTGGAAGATGGTATCGATACTCGAGTCGAGCTATCGATACCAAATATTAACTATCAATATCGAAGTTAAGCTATCGATACCAAAGCGTGTTTACTACCGCGACGTCGTACTCGTGCTCTAGCACTCGCATTGTGCAGGTGATGTGACCCACAGCGTTGTTTATTTATTCCGCCAAAATTTGACGTGCTCTGCCCACAACAGACACTCTAAAAAATATGCAATGGGGCCGCTGGTCGACGGCAACCATGACAGTAATCCCAATGGTGCTAATTCCGTTCTCACAGTTCCTAACTCGCCCGTCTCTCGGCAACTTCCTGCGTCTATTCGCCTTCCGCGTACTTGGCAGTACGACATAGTAAGCTCTAACCCGGAAAACACCCTTCTCTGCCTAAAGTGCGTTCGTTTCTTGTTCTAACCACTAATATACGCTTTGTTAACCTCGTTTAGGATCTGGGATCCCAGCTAGCGTTTTACAAATCCCATCCCAACATCGCGCTACAAGTTTCCCGGCGTCCTTACGTTGGCTTGGCATGCAAAACCTGTAGTCCAGCAAGTAGGGTGTGTTCTCTTAACCAGCCTCTTAATTCTTTTAATTCTGTTCCTACCCAATTAACGCTGTTCCGACTAAATAAAGTTGGTTTTAGGCTAAATTCCATGAAGAAGCCGGCAGTTTGGGCTTGATGAACTTGCTGCACCAAAATGAAGACGCCAATTTGGTGGCCAGAGCGTTCTCGCACTTGTTTTGGGCCGCCAAACGTCAACCGCCCACCCCTCTGCCGGATGTATCGCCGTTGGTAACCGATTTTCTTCTTAAATCCCTTCATTCCATCGGTTTTCTCCGTTTTCGTGCGACTTGGGCATTAAAATCGTATTCGGGATGATTTTAGTCATTTTATTTGAATTTTTAAGAAAAATTTGATAACATTTGTTTTATTTTAAAGGTTTACAACGACGAAAGGGTGCAGAACGCAGTTTATCGCGCAGCGACGCAAGAATTGCAAGCTTTGCCTGTCTTGGAAGATTTGGCGGCCAACGCTGAGGCTGTGAATGAGCTTCGTCACCAATTAGTGCACGCGCAAAAGCGTCGCATCAGCCAAATTTTATCAGGGATGGCGTCTAGCATTTCAAATGTCGTTATCAGGTACTAGAAACCCTGTTTACCGACAAGTTTTCGTCGCGTAGCCAAAATACGTACTCTTGTCGATAAAGAAAGCGCACACTAAAAGACATTGTGCACATTTATACGTTTGATAAACCTGGCTATCAAGTTCTAGCACAATTGGCCATTAGTTTACCTTACAAATGTCCCGGAATATAGTAGCCACGTAGTATTCTTTCACAATTATTTTTGTAATATTTATTTGTGTATAGTCATTCTCTAAAACTGCTATTTAAATGTACTGATCACAGTGACATGATCACGATCATTTATGTATTAAATTTTCTTGTGTTCAAATTCGATTGTGGAGTAGATTCATTGATTTTTTTGCTCTGGAATAGATTTGTGGGTTGGAGTTTACGGAAATTGTTAGCCAAAGCCTTGTCGGCGGTCATTATTCACAAAGGCCAGCTGGAAACGCTCCAGAAAGCCTCCGAAACCGGTCTTCCGCTCATTTTCTTGCCTTTGCACAAATCGCATTTAGATTACGTACTCATTACGTGGATTTTCTTCGCCCTGAACCTGAGAGCGCCCTTGGTAGCCGCGGGCGATAACCTTCGCATCCCAGTTTTGGGGTAAACAACTTCACTCTCACTGACACCGTTGTTTTCTCCTGCATTTCCTACAACTATTGATTCAGACTTTTCTCATTGTTTTGTTAAAACACTTTTAGAGGATTTTCCTATTTGTCAGCCATTTCCATTAAATTAACCTTTCTTTAATTCTTTCATTTTCTAAAGATTCGAAATGTTTTATTGATTGGCTGTTGATTTTCTTAAGTTAGTTTTTGCAGAAAGGAAAATTTGTCAGCCATTTGGATGAAAATTAACTTCGTTTCAAGCCGCTTTCTTGTTTTTCCAAATCTTTTTTTCCATTTTCTTGTTTTTTTGGTTTGTTTTTTTGCTGTTTTAGACTCCGACTAGAACAGTCAAGAAATTAAGAAAAAAATAACGTAAAAGTGCGTGAAACGAACTCAGTTCTAGGTAAACTTTATTTTTTTAGAATTTCAGAGCGAATTCTGAGCAGAATTCGATTTTTACTTCTTTCTTGGCCGTTTTAAAAGAAGAATCCAAGTGATTTTGAATAAGTACTCGAATAGAAGACGATTTTTACATAATTTTCCAAAGAAAAGTTATTAGAAGGAAATATAACACAGACTAAGAAGTTCTGGAACAAGTTTACACTTGGAAGAAGGAGAAAATGTGTCATGACTTTTGAGCCAGTGCTAATATCGATGTTTTTTTTCATTTTAGGCCTCTTTTAAGATGTTTGGGTGCGTTTTTCATCCAACGGCAGCTCGATACTGCGGTCCAGTACCAAGGCGTAGGCCAGAAGGACGTTCTCTACCGAGCGGTACTACAAAGCTACGTTACACACGCAGTCCAAGCCGGGAATTCGTTGGAATTCTTCTTAGAAGGCTCGCGGTCCCGTACTGGCCGTCCCGCCATGCCTAAAGGTGCTGAAAAGAAAGTTAAACTTTAAATAAGTAAAGTAAATATAAACATCACTTTACATCAGACTTAAAGCCATACATAAATGGAACATAAAAAGGAAATAAACAGGTAATAAATGAATAAAAATCAATGCAAAATTCACAACGGAATTTCAGACAAAATTTAATTTAATAATAAAAAAAATTGTGGTGAAACTAGTGTTAGTCACTTAAAGTTTTAAATTACTTTAAAACTTAACTTCTAGCTTAAAATTATAAAATAAATGGGAAATTATAGAAAAAATACAGAGCGTAAAGAAAAATTAAAGGTTAAGATAGAAAAGAATGTAAATTGGGTTTTACATTCAAGAGTACAGTGTCTGCTTGTGTGATTATGAGATTAAAAGATGAAGAAGTCACGAGATGAAATTTGTTGTGTGTTGATAAAGATTAGTATTTGCTTTACGATTGGATACACGTGGAAGGTTTTGTAATGGTTGTTGTTTTTTCTTTAGGTGGACTTTTGTCCGTTTTGTTTGACGCTTATCGCGAAGGACAGATCGAAGATGTACTTTTGGTACCGGTGGGCCTATCGTACGATGTTTTGCCTGAAGGCAGCTTCGCGGCAGAGCAATTGGGCCGCCCCAAGAAGGCAGAATCCTTGGCCGGCGCCTTGAAAACGCTGGGTAAACTTTTGGCGGGACGCTGGCCCCGCAGTCGCGCTCGCTTAGACTTTGGCCAGCCTTTCTCCCTCAAAGTACGACAATGGGAGAGTTTTGTCTCCTTTTCTGAGTGATTTGGAGAGGTCAAAGGTCCTAGACAGGCCCAATTTATTTTATTATTTATTTATTTATCTGTTTTTAATGTTTTATTTAATTCTACTTTTCTTCTTTTTATTTCTTAAAAGGTCTGGGGCAAGGGGAACACTTAATATTTTTATATTTAATATAATAATACTTCTTTAAGTATTTTAATATAATTTTTTATAAATATAATTATATTTCTGTAAATATTCTTTTAAATATAATTTTTAAAAAAATAATATTTGTCGTGTTTCTAGTATTTCTGTTAACTTCCGATTGTTCTTATGTTTTATCTTCAATTTTCTGGGTAAAATTGAGCTTCAAACAGTTTTCGATTCAAAACTCGTTGAAAAGGTGAAAGATTCATTTCCAATTTCCCGTTATAAATTTGTGTTTGAATGTTTTATTTATTTATTTATTTATTCGTTAATGTTTAAAAGGAGCGTTGGTTGTTAATATTCTTTTTCGCTATTGTAGGAGTACGTGCAGTCGTATTGCGCGAATACGGGCAGAGTGTCGAATATGGGATGCGATAGTCGGACGTCCACTACTTCGTTGAATTCGTTGTCCGACCTGGAGAAAGAAAACCGGAAACTAGTCCAACATTTAGCCTGCCATGTTGTTTATAGTAAACCTTCGAATTGGGCTTTAAATTAGAGGAACTAAGGCGCGTTCTGATCAGGTGCCTGGAGAAGCTGTGCCATTACGCCGTTACAGTGTGTTGCGTCGTTGCTGTTGACGCAATACCGGCAAGGAGCCACGCCCCAAGAGTTGGCGGACGCGATTGGGACCTTGCAAAACGAACTTTCGTACAAAGGTTATGATATTAGTTGGGAGGGTGAACCTTTAGATGCTGTAAATTATGCTGTAAGTAAGCCTTATTCTTCCCTTAAACATATATTTAGCTCTATTTCGCAATTTTTGCCGCCCGTTTAGCTAAGAAATTTCGCTAAACTTGTATGAATTGGCAGCCAGTTAGTTTTTTTCTATTTTGGGAGTTTCAAGCTCATTTTCGAATAATGTACTCAGAAGATACTCGCTTTAATGTGCAGAATTGGATTGCGAATACGTCGTATCTTGAATTCTCCGTAGAATGCACAGCAGTCGCCATAAATCAGTAATGTCCAGAAAAAACGGGTGTTACTTAAAGGCGTTTCTATGAAAGCTGTCCCACTTTTTTATGGACATTTCTTTAAAAGCCGTATTTGTTGTCAAACTTCGAAAAAAACCTTCTTCTATTTAGAAATTTAGGTAGTGCATCTTCTTTGCATCCATTTTCGGAGAAAGCTAATGTAATTTGTGCATATTCTTGGCTAAATAATTTCTTTGGCTTAATTTTCTGTGTGGACTCGTTAAAAGTCATTTCGTGAAGTTTATTAAGTTTTTTTCTCCAGGTTAATTCAGTAAAGCGTTAATTGGAGATAATTTGGATTGATTCTAGGTTCGATTGATGGGCCCGGGGTTAATTACCAAGACAATTGTGATGGAAAAAGAATATGGCGACACCGAAACCCTAATCCGGCCGATTCTGATGCTCCCTAATTTGTTGCAGCTGGCGTACTACGCCCAAGGCTTGATTGGGCCCTTTTTATTAGAAGCCATTACGGGTAATAAAAAAACAGAATTGCGCTCAATAAATTTGTTTACGTTTATAAAATACGGGTACAACGTAAAGCTATATTGCATGACGCCTGTCCCACTTTTATATGCACACTTTACATACAAGCATTATTCAGGGACTAGAAGACTCTTTAAAACGAAAAAAAGTTTGTGCGAAGATAAAAATCAAAGAAAGAAAGAAAAGTTGATTAGTGTAGTAAAAGTGGATTGGTTTATCTTGGGGGCGGGGCGTAAATTTACAGTGACAGCTTTAATGACGTTGGTGGGCGAAAAAATGGGTCCGCGCTGTGTGTCGTCGGAATTGGGCGTGGTCCAGATTGGTCGCAACGATCTCGAAGCTGCCGCTGTGGATCTGTGTTGGGTCTTGCAAGAAGAATTCGTGATGACGTCACCTTGCGAGGACTTATCGGTCAAGTTGAATGAAACAATCGACGTTTTAATTCAAATGGGACATTTAATTTCTCCAGTAATTCTTTTCATGTTTTTTCATCATAATAATTTTATTTATTTACTTTTATTTTATCTTTACGTAGTTTTTATTATTATTTTTATTTTCATTTCAAGTTATTTCAGCATTGTTAAATGGGTAAATGCTAGGTAATGGGTAATAGATTGAACACGTATTTATTTTTTAGTTTATTGTATTTCTATTTTAGTATTTAACTTACTTTTATTATATATTCCTTCTTTTTTTCATTTTTATTATTTATTTATTTTTATACCGTTTGCGTATTATTTATTATTTCGTTTTTTAATTTATTATTTACTAATTTCTGTTTACTGAAATTTATATTGTTTCTCTTGTTTCCATGTAGAACGAAACCGAATTCGATACGGAGGATCAGAGCAGAGCGCGGAGGATTGCCAAACACTTGGACGACGTATTCGCCCAAGAAGACAATGATAACTGGGTACGCCCCCAAGTACAACTAAAGGTGCGTAAGCGATAATCATAGATTCAGTTTTCATTAAACTATACGAGTTTTTCTCTCAGTTGGCTTTTTGTTTAATTTTGGAAAAAATTTCCACAAGTTATTATCATTAGCTTTAATTACACATCATTTATCGATTTTCTAGTCTATTTTATAATTTTTTGCTTCTTGTATTTCATTTTTTTAGTATTTTGCTAGTTTTATTATTTGATTTTGCTTCTCTTTGTTGTAAAGATATCTTCCGATCGTGAAGCTTTGAGACGCTTGCATTTCTTACAAAAACTGCTGATTCCCATCATGGACGTTTATGGCGTCACCGCTAGATGTCTCTTCAAGCTCCTTCCTGGGCCCATGGAAGAGCGCGCATTTTATGACTGCGTCATGAAAGAAATACAAGACCGAGTCAAGCAGAAACTACTCCATTGTGGTACTAGCAGACTTTTCAAATATTTTGTTAAATTCATAATAACATTTTGTTTCATTCACAAGAATGTGCAGACTTTTTTTACTTATATTTGCGCGTGGCGTTTTATGCCATTTTTTCTTGCGATTTGACTCTGTTTTCATACAATTAAAGAAAAGTTTTTTATAATCTTTTGAATAATTAATCACTTTAATAGTTTATTTTCGGTTTGTGTTACAGAGGAGAGCGTTTCCATCGATTACGCGAGAAGTAGTACCAGATTGTTACAAAAATGGGGCGTGGTCGAACTCCATAACCACCGGGGTAGCCGAGTCCTTTATTTAACGGACGACTACGAGACGGAACAAATGTTAGAAGCCGTAGTGAAGAAAATGGATCGATTTAAAGCCTGAAGAACGCAATTACACCAAAAAGACACCAAGTGCCTTTTTTATTTTTAGTCTCGAAACCTGGGCGTGATTTGATCCTTTCCCCCCAGCTGCTTTGGAGGGGGTTCTTTTTAACCACCTGTACCCCCTTTTTGCCCCTTAGTACTCCCTCCCCCTTTATAAAAAGAAAAAAAAAGAAGAAGAAGCCGTAAAGTTTTGACGTCTTTTCAGCAGTGCTCATCGATCAGCGCGCGTGCCATTAACGCCACTTTCTGGGCGCGTTGAATGGCTTCGGCGCACGATGATCGCTTCATAAAACGGCAGTCTTGGAAAAAGCCTTCGTGGCGAGGAAACCCGTGGCTTTCGTCGGCGAACGTGATCAGACCTAGATAGTTTTCTCTTAGTCATTTTTTTGCTTCTTTTTAACGACAGCGGTATTTTTTATTGTTTTCCTGAACGGAAACGAATAAAATTTGCATAAAAGGCTCTCACCGTGTCCCCAGACTCGTCCGCCGCGGAATTCGCCCTCGTAACGCATGCCATCAGCTCGCCAGAAGGTGCCGTAACCGTGGAACCAGCCTTGAGTGAACTCACCCTCGTAACGAGCGCCATCTGGGAACTTGAGCACACCTAAACCCGAGCACAGGCCGTTTTCGAAAGCGCCTTGGTAAATCGAACCGTCCGGCAGCTGGAAATGGCCTAAGCCGTGCTTTTGCCCCCGGGCGTCCCATTCGCCAATGTACTGGGTACCGTCCTCGTACTGGTACGAGCCGTACTTCACGACGGAGGGGTGCGAGGAGCTGTCTGCCATTGTTGTAAAATGATGGTCAACTGAATATTTTGGGGCAATGAGGAGTTTGGAGGAAGCTAACGAGCTTACGGTTTGTATTGTAATGAGATTAACTTGGCACAAGCGCGTACTATAGAGTCGAGAGCAAAAAAAACTGGCCACCTGAAACCATCGAGGTCTAATCAGGCCTCTCGAGGCTGATTTACCTTCATTAAGTGGCGAAAGAGATTACACCAATCGGTTAAAAGGTGTATGTAGACAAAGGAATGTTACAAGGCAAAATAAGCGTTAGGAACGGAGACACGCTCTGGGAAGAAGCTGCCCGAGTTTGGGAGCAATTAGCAGATAATTCAGACTTCTGGCTTAAGCTCGTGGACTCTATGCCACGGAGACTGCATGCGTGCGTCGATAACAATGGCGGCATTACCAAGTACTAATAGATCACATGAAAATATTGGCAATTTGAACAGTTTGGGTGAAAAACCTTTCCGTATATTCTTTCTCGAACAATACAAAATTCGTGATACACCTTTTTGCCTTTACTAAAAACGGACCACATTTATTCTTTCAGTAGTGTATTATAATTATTTTGAATTTCATAATTTTACGTTCCCCAGTCACCCTTTCACCTTGTAACCGGTTGGTTTAAGCTCTTGCACTACCTAATGAAGGTTAATCAGCCTCGAGATGCCCAATTAGATTTCTGTGGTTTTCTGTGTCTAGTTTTTTTGCTCTTGACTGTAAATATAGTGGAGCCAACACGGTTAGCTTCATTATTCGCGTAACTCGAAGCTAATGCTTAAGTCCCATTGAATTCAGTGGAGACAGGGGTGGTTTATTTCAACTTGGTTAAATTCGCCTTGTATTTCTTCATACAGTGTTCAATCCCTGTCATACACCCAAGTAGCACAAGTACGTCGAAAAGTCTCGTTCTGTCGTTGTGACGTCGCCAGGCAACGTTCGGGCGACAGCCAATTGTCAATCATGAGGACGTTGATATCATACTTCCTGGCAACGAGAATAAACAATGATCTGTCGATGTGAATGTGCGACGATTGCTGAGCTTTCACCGAAACTCCGGAGAAAGGAGTTTTTCGGTCGAAAAAACTAAATGTTATGTATGCAATGATTTGAGAATTGGATCTGGAGACCTCTAGCCGAAAGAATATTGAGCAGCTTTCTATTACGAACCATTTCTTGAAGAAATAAAAAAATCGGTTCTTTCTTAACTGCTACTTACAACATTAAATATCGTGTACAATATATTTAATACAGACATACAGATATAATACACACACATCAGTAATTCTAGCTGTGACAAATAGGTACAGCCATGGGCAAAGAAAACGGGATAGGACACACCACATAAGTCTAATTAAGCCTCTTGTGGCTGATTTACCTTGATTAGCAGGTGAAAGAGGCTTAAGTAGACTTCTGTGGTTTGTCCTGTCCCGTTTTTGTTGCGCATGACTACATCGGTTAACCTCATAGTTTGCATAAGTTCATACTGGCTGGTCGGTTCTCGAGCCCTATGAATTTGAGAAAATTCGACTGCGTGGTATATCGAACGTTTGCTCAGTTAGTGAACCTCTTAGCTTAAAATATAGAACAAAAGGCTGTAAATTGAATTTCATGAAATATAAAAGCTTACGTTTTGGTTTAGTTTAAACTAGATACATAGAAGCTTAGTAATAAACTTATTTTCGGTGAGATGACTGTGACGGAAATCGATTGGCGCGACGGATATGAGTCAGCCATTAGGATGTTAAGTAACAAGATATGTCAGGATTTTAAAGTTCGAAATAGTTTATCCGAAGCTTTCTGTTTTAGTACCCACATCACAGTGCTATAGTTTGTGCAACTTAGTTCACAGTATGACTCATTCATATGAGCTTCACTTATGTGAACTATGGCTGAAGTTAATTAAAGAAAAATTCCGTCTGGAAGCGTTCATCTTTGTTTGCTTTTTTATTTATTGTTGGATCTTTGTTTGCTTTGTCTTCTTGTAAGTTGTGTATTTTAACAAATATTTTCGATAAGATGTAACTGATGTTTTAATTTCCTAACAAACTTAAGTTTGACCCTAATACCGAAAAATACCCCCCAAAATTTCGTGAATTTCGTTCGTGGGCACGTGTTAAGTTCAAACTGCGCGCCTGTTTCTGGCCAATAGGAATTGTCCTCTTACAATTCCTTATTTTTAAGCTTAAACGCATAAAATTCCCACTTTTCCTTGTTAACCATTTCTTTACTTTTAGTTTATATGAAGATAAATGTTGCTACATCCTAATCACAACAACAAAAGAATTCCACGAATTTCCATTCTTGCCTAATACGAGTTCTTTAGCCTGGTGAGACCACTCGACCTTTGTTTACCTAGTAAAGAAACAAATGGCGTGTTGAGACTGCAATGCTTCTGTAGTGTCTTTCAAACTTTTTAAACCCATTTTAGCTAGTGTTTTTAACCTAAGACTCCAATGGGTCAAACTCCAAGCACTTTTACTGCCACGCCCACACGTAAGTTCTTTATTTAAACCTCTTATCTTTCTTCCGTCTTACCCAACTCTTCCAGAGCACCTGCTCTCATTGATAACAACTCACTAACCCTCCCCAACATGCCCGAAAAAAGTCAAAGACCCTCTGCCGAACCGGTTTGGCCCCCACGTGCCAGCCCTTGCCAATTAAGTCGGAATTAAGCATCTGTGCGCCGAGGAAGTCGTCCTCTGCATAACAATCCGTGAAGAAGCCCTTGCGACGGTTTTCAGGTGGGGCAATTCAGTGGTAACAGCTGAGCCAGCCCAGGTGGCTCGCTGACTTTTCGACGCTAAAGTCAGTCAAGCTTTGTGAAAAAGGGGTATCACCATACGCCCAAGTAACGCTTGAAAGCCTTTTTCCCTATCCTGAACCAGCCAACAGCCAGCGAACATTTCGAAATTCACTGTTGGCCGTTGGGAAGCAACAATGAAAAGAGGTTTCAGATGGTTCGCGAACTTGGTTCAGACGATCGATCTCTCAACCCTTTTTCAGCGTTAAACCTCAATTAATCCGTCCCGTTAGAACCGTTCTTCCTCGTGTGGGCGTCGCTCCCCGCGGACATTCGGACGCTGGGGGCACGTTGCAGCTGCTGGGAGTTCTTCTCAATGTAGAGCAATGTCGGTGTTCCCCCGTGTTTCCGGAAATCGGACTGACAAATACGAAAACGTGCATCTGTTTATTAGGACCAAGAGGGTGACGGGGCACATGTTGGGGTTCCACTGGCCCAACTTGCGACTCATTAAGCGACACGGACCAGTCCTCAGTGGTCAGTCGCTACCAATTAAGGAAGATCACAGACAAAACGGTGTTGGGAGAAGAAAGGCTTGCGTTCTGGGAAAGGTTTCGCTTTGTGCAAGAAATACTCAAGGAAAAGCATTCAGTCAATACCTTTTTCGATTGGGGTGTCAATTTATTCATTCTTACCTGCTTTTACGATGAATCGACAAACGGCAATGTAACGAAAGCTGAGAGACGATCATGTCTCGCGATGCGAGATAGTTCGTCTTTAAAAAATAAAACAAACTAAAGGAAAATAATCTGGAGATCATAGTTAAAGCCATTGGAGAGTGATATCTTAGCGATTTTCCGTGTCTTGTCGGTGTATCGTTAATCTTTTATTCCTTAACTAGTTTATTCTTTTATTTGATTACTTTTTTCCGCATTTGCAAGTCAGATAGCAAAACAGTAAAATAGCACAACTTTTGGAGAGACTGGCAAGATGCGAAAATGTCTAAACGCACGGAAGTCACGAGTAGAAAGCCCAAAGGAAGGATCAACGAGGCTTGCACTCGGAGACGAGGTTATTTTTCATTGTTGGGAGTTTCACGGGAGCTTAGAGAAACGAACTTGCTGCAAGCGAGGATAGGAAGCGAATGTTCTGGCTTTGCAAGCTGCCCTATACAAGGCTCGAACATTTCATTATTGACAATAATGAATGTCTTCCCATGCGAGAGCTAGCACTCACTGAAATTCGGGATTAATAATCGCGAGAACTTACAATTGTGACTTTGGCAGATATTTAGCCTAACTAATGATCGAAATAAGTGCAATTATTTCTTAATGAATTACCCGTAAAGTCTGTTTGATAGTAAAAACAGGGAATGCTTCTATATCTTGAATGAACGAAAAACTGCGTGCCAACAGAGGTGGGAGACAACGTTCGCCGGGGTAAATGACGTCAAGTGAGGTTACTGTCCATGTGAATCTCGGCTATGCAAATGCTAAGCTACCTCATTATCACGTTAAGCTAATTTTAGTTCGTTAAACGGGGTAAAACTAACGTTAAGTGGGGTGTATTCACGTTGAGTGAGGTCAATTTGACGTTAAATGAGGTATATCGACGTAAAGCGAGCTCGTTTTGACGTTGGTGGCGGGTATGTTGGCGATAAGTTGAGACTTGTCAACGTTGAGTGAAGTTATTTTGACGTTAACCGAGGTGAAGTTAACGCTAAGTGAGGCCATGTTGATGTAAAGTGTAGCTATATGACGTTCTGCGAGGTTTTGGTCAAAGTGAAATGGAGAAAAGTAAGATTATTAATTATTAATTCGAAGTACAAAGTCAAAGGGTTGGAACGAACTTATATGGAGTGTAAATTCCGTCGTAATGTGGGGATTTAGGGATGACTGATGCATGACGTGTGCCATTCAAGGGCGAGCGCGTGCTGAAAGTCAATAGTCAATAGAAAGTTTTATCGAGAGCGCTGGCCGGTCCATGTTAACAGTACCATAGCAATGCGCCCAACACGCGTCCTTTGCCTAAATTACCTCGAACGCATTAGGAAATTGACAATGACAAATCTCCGTGCCAAGCGTCCATTAAAACCATTGTAGGCGTGGCGAGAAAGCTAGAGTAGATTTCCCTGAAATTCTTGACTACCTCCAAAGCGACTTTCTTTTACTAACTATAATTATACAAATAAGTAAACAAGTAAATTATTACAAATGATAAAACTGTAAATTTAATAACTGTAATTAAAAACTGTAATTAAAATAGTAAATTTAATTTTACCTATTCCGTTTATTTTGAGTGTACTTTTTTATATCTTTGGCGTTTTCGTTTAGTTTTTCATATTTATTTCCGGTATTTTTAAATGATGACTCAAGCCACGATTTTCGACCCACTTCGAAAATATCATTTCACCTTCATTTTGGGTGTGAATCAGCGGTCGTTTAGATCGTCAACTCACGTTTATTTTGTTAGAGTTGGACTTGGTTACAAGTAAACAGGCTTGAGATGTAATTAATTATGTGTAGATCTCCCACGTGGCAGCCTAATTAAGCGAGTTAAGCACGGTAGAGCCACTTAGCGTGTAGAAGTCAAGGTGACCCTTAAGGCGGCCGCACACACCACGATTTTCTGCGCAAGCTTTCCCGCGAGTTTCTGCGGACCTGAACTTGCGGTCTGTGCGTGTGTTCGCATTTTGTGGCCTCTGAGACCCTTTTAAGACCTCTAATCCCTAGCAAAGGGAGCGCTTACAGTCAGCTAGGTTCAGTCATTTTTGCTGAATAAGAACTGTCTTATGTAGTGCT